>JALMQS010000228.1:2774598-2848118 GCA_024734495.1 Forficula auricularia
ATATCCTAATATTCTCACGGTATTTTTCCAAAAATATGTTTTCATAATTATTGATAAATCGCTGGTCGAGCAGTCTCACTTCACCACAAATGCCTAATATTTCGCAACTTGAAATATACTAGCTTGCAGCACGTGGGGAGGCGCCGAAGAAACCATTTACCATAACCTAGAAAGGAAATGCCAGCTTGCATTAAGATTGATCAAGACCACCCCTCCTCTTTCCCACAGGCCAGTCTCTCGAGGCCAGTCCTCGCTCGCCAAAGCTTTGCAAGTGAATTGAATGAAGTCGCTCTCGTAACACACATGTAATTGCGCCTCCACAACCAATCTTTAATAAACCACATGTAAATCCGAAACAGTCTTTTGATCAACTACCCCTAAAGACCTTCTTCAGTAGAACACCACAACTGTTGGCACCAGAGCGCGGGCGGAAGAACTCATCCTTCGACGTTACCGAGCTAATCGCTTTTCGGATGGCTCAAACGCACCAAACTTAACACAAGCAAGGGTTGGCGCACAACATAATTGCTGTCACCAGGTGGGATAACTACCACCTGCCGCAACAAAAGACTCTCATCTTTTTCTGCATTGCCTATTATATCTTGAAGTTCTCAAATCCAGCATAACTTGTTAAAAATTTAATATAAAATAATATTGATCTATAAATTTAATTTTTAATGTAATTTCCATTGATTTATCATAATAAAATAAATATCAACAGACGAATAAATTACGATTATATGTAAATATTAACTTATCAATGATATATTATGAATATATTTACAATTCCTTGTGATTTCATTGAAATGAATGTTGAAATCTAAAGGAAAAGACTGAGAAGAAAATAACTCTCCGCGCTCTTGAACGTTCATATCTCGGATACGGTGACAGCTTTTGGTTTTGAAATTTAAGTTATCTAGTAACTAGAATATCTCAAGATTTTGAATAAAATCGAAGGACCGGAAGTACATGTTTACTTGATAGTCAGAGCTGGTGACACATTTTGACTACGGATTTGACCCAACTAGAAATAATGCGTGATAGTGCCGTCTATGATGGTTGTACAGGGAATGGCCGGTCTGGCTGGCTGTAGCAGGTGGACAAAGTACTGCGCATGGTGTGAGAGCGGTAATAAATACATATGTGTTAAAAAATATTTTTGACCCACAATGAAATTATAAAAATTATAATTTATAGTCAATTATAAACATAATATATTCACTCTAGACCATTTGAGTGGTGGAACGTGGAACCAGACCACCCCAAAGTGTATTTTTACAACATGAAAAAAATATTTGATGCTATTTTTTTCATGTTGTAAAAATACACTTTGGGTGGTCTGGTTCCACATCCCACCACTCAAATGGTCTGGGGTGAATATATTATGTTTATAATTGACTATAAATTATAATTTTTATAATTTCATTGTGGGTCAAAAATATTTTTTAACACATATGTATTTTTTAACGCACTCACACCATGCCTGGTCCACCTGCGCAGCCAGCCAGACTGCACATTCCTTCTACAACTATCATAGACGGTACTATTACGCATTATTTCTAGTTGGGTCAAATCCGTAGTCAAAATGTGTTACCAGCTATTGGACTATGAAGATTTGTTGTGTTTTTTTTTTAATAATGGATACACTTATCAAATATCTTAAGTTCTTCAAAGAGTAAGTATAAATTTCGAATGTAATAATTATGGGAGACGAGTAAATTAGTCAAACAAAATATTTTAAATGTTCATATTTCGGATACGGTAAGTTGCAGAGTTTCGCGCTTTGAAACTTAAGATAGCTATGACATAGAGGAAAAATTCTCAAATATAAAAAAATGGACATATAGAACGTTCAATAAATAAGAAAGAAAAAAATTAAATTATGTTGAAAACTTTCAAAGAAAGTAAAAAAACTTCTGAATGCATATTAATATAAATAATTAACTTAGTTAGTGGAATTTCTAAACATTATTTAGTGAAAAATACTTTATGAATTTGTAAATTATTCTAACTTTTATGAATTTTTTACTTCCATTATCTAATATCTCATAATGTATTATATTCTAAATTATTAGTCAATATTAATCTAGAATCTAGACTATTATCTAATTTAGTTTTCTTTATGCAATACGTATTTTGAAATAAAAAGTTTTGACTGCGGAGTGCTATTAATCTTTCTACGAAAAGAATAGCCGAATTTCCTAATAGAAAAGCTGTCCGCCTGTATCTATGCAACCGACAGACGTCTCTGTGTCGTACTAACCTACCCTACGGGCGTCCTAGTTAAATGAATATTTTTCATAATTGAAAGTAATGGAAATAAAATTTCTACCAGTCCGTCTCTCTCCAGAGAAAATTTCGTTGCAAAAAAATTTTTCATAATGTTTAAAATTTGACGGCTTTTCCAGAGGCCATATAATAAAAAAAAAAAAAATTGACGGCCATTTCCCATGAGCTCAGAAAAGCCGAGTTGATAGAATAAAAAAAGGTAAACCGACGCTTTTAATATAATAGAATTTATATAATAAAAATATAATAATTATACATTATACCTAAACTTTTAAAAACGAATGTCTATAAATTATACAAAATCACGAATTATACGAAATAATGCACAATTTTAGTGCCCACCTCAGGGCTCACCCTCCAAATTTTTACGCCGGGTATCACCCAACCGAATAGTATAGAATAGTGACTCAAATTCACGCGTAATGCTATAAAAAAGTTTCAGTGAAAAAATTAGATATAACTACGATTTTGCAACCAAGTAAAGTGTATATGACTCTAATCTAACTACAGATGCAAAAGAATTGTATTTTGGGGTCATTTCTTTACGAGTTGCAACTGAAATTACAAATTTTTTAATCAAACTCTGTAATGTGAATGTTAAAATTTAAAGAAAATATTTATTGCCATAGATCTTTAATAATAAATATTAATAATAAATCATACTTATTAGTAATGAAGCTGTTGATACTTTTATTTTTGTGATTAATTTGATTAAAATTTGAATTTTTATTTAAATCACACATAATTAATTATAATTATTATTGAACACGAACAAATAATACAATATAACTACGACGTTTCGATCGACTTATTCTGCGGTCGTTCTCAAGTATGAACACCCACTCCGATTATAGGATCGCAGAATAAGACGATCGAAACGTCGTAGTTATATTGTATTATTAGTTCATGTTCAATAAATAATTATAATTAATTATGTGTGATTTAAATAAAAAATTCAAATCTTAAATAAATCATACATTATAATAACACAAACAATATACCATACATATATAACATTTAAACTCATTCTCTTTTTCATCTATCTGAGGGAACATGAATCTTTATGAAATAAGCTCAAAATATAACTTTTAACCCAAAGTAAAAAGATTAAATAAGTTACTTAAGTCTCTAGATTAAACTTTGCTTCCCATGTCAATATTTGTAAACCAACATTTTTCAATTTACCAAAGAGAATCTAGTTAGAGGAAATTGATTAATTTTTTTTTATAATATTTTTAGTTGGATTGCTTATTTTTTTGAATTTATTTCAACTTTTTTCACATCTATTTATATTCATTAATTAAAACGCTTATTTTTGCTTATATATCTTTTTAAAGTGGAGTCGGGCCGAGCTCGCTAACGCGCTAGCCCCGCTTCGGTATCGATGATGACGATGTTGGAGCGGAAGGCCGGGGTTCGATCCTAGCTGGAATATAAAATTTCTATCGGCTAAAACTCGGTTCCCTCACTAACCCTACTAATACTTTACTTATGTGCTGTCTAAATGGGCTTTGTTCCCGGGGACAATAAATAAAAAAACAAAAATTTTTAAAACCAATTATTTAAAAAATGTTTCCATATATTTGGATTTATTTTAATACTCTATGTTTTAGAACTTAGTAATTTTTAAAACGATTAGAAAAACGTTTTATTTAGATTTCTATATGGTTTATTTTTTTTTCACCAAACCATGTCCATAAACAAGCAAAGGCGATTGAGATGTTTATGGTTCTTTCGGGATTCCGTCTCGAAAACAACGAAATTCCAAATCAATAAATTAAGAATTTGCTCATTGTATAATAAACAACGCTGTTATGATGTTGATGTCTCTATATATATATTGATGTCTTAGGTTTCATTTCTTTATTATTGACCCGACTTTAATATCTTTTTTTACAGTCTCATATTTTCTTAAAATAAAATTGTTTATAAGCTCCTGTGCAACATGATAAATTTCGTTTACTATTAAATCTCGAGTGCTAAAAAACGATATTTTAGGTGATTCATGTACAATATGTTTTCTAAAAAAAGGAGATCCACACAGTTCACTTCTTGGTGGTTCATTCAGTCTTTATTTTATTTTATATATTGATGCGTACAAAGCTTACTTGATGTATTGTTAATCGTTCTATTGTTTGTATTTATATTTATATGTTTGTTGATGTTATTGAAAATAAATGTTTTTAAATGAGATTACGAGTTCTTAATTAATATGATCGTAATATTGGCGCCCGAACAATGTGAAAATGATAAGAAAACCTAGTAGACCACTAGTGAAGAGGAATAAGAAAAAAGTTATTTTAAACCTAGGAAGAAGAAGAATGATCCTGTGGGAAGCTGCGTCCGTGTTCTAAGGAGGGGAGAATTGATGCGTACAAAGCTTACTTGATGTATTGTTAATCGTTCTATTGTTTGTATTTATATTTATATGTTGATGTTGTTGTTAAATAAATGTTTTAAATGAGATTACGAGTTCTTAATTAACATGATCGTAATAATATATAGCCACAATGATAGTGTAGCAATAATTCATTTTTATATCTTATTATTTTCGATAATGGTAATAAAAATTTAAAAATCGTGTTTTAGATTATATAGATGTTTATAACAATTGAGAATCAAAATTTTAACTGAAAATATAATAAGGAAAAAATTTGTTTAAACAAATATATTTTTGAACATATGTATATAAGTAGACACGGACCAATGGATTTGTGTCTCCTCTAGGGACCATAATATCTAGTTTTATTTTCTAAATCCGGTTTCAAACTATTAATGGCATTGATTCCCTCCACCTAGAAGTCTCAAAGTGAAATTAACTTTTTCCATCTCTGAGATAGAAGATCTCAAAGTGTCAGGACCCTGCCTGCAGGCGAATGCAATACATTATATCCTCTATCATTACCTGATATACTAGTAGAATATTATATATGTGAAAGTAAAAAACAGCCAAGTAAATCGTAATTTGACTTGTTCAGAAGCCAATGCGACTAAAAGTTCAACAACACTCGATAAAAATTGATTTTTTTTAAATTTCATTTTTTTATTCTCATAAGAAAAGATATTATAATGAAGTACAAAGTAGGCTCTACTGAGGAAAAACGAAACATGGAATAAAACCTTTTGTGCTAAAGAGAATAAACCTAATTTGTTAGATATTTATTTAGTAAAATTTATAAATTTTCTAAAGTGGACTATACTCCACTGAGTGACTCATTTATTTTAAAATATTCAAACTGGTTTGAGAGGTAGGCACTTGGTCAAGTTTATTTTTACATCTCATACAGTGGGATTTCATCATTTTTTTTTTTTTTTAATAAAACTTTTTGAGAAGATCTTCTCCGACCTATAAATATTTAATTTCTCTACAAAATTATATAAAGTTATTTCTATTCAGACTGAAGCTGCAAGAATTTATTATCAATTTAACGATATATCTCCCTCCCATCTCTCCTAGGCATTTATATAAATATTAATTTTTTGAATTTTAAAATGATGTAATTCTACGAATTAATAGAAATCAAAAGGCCATGTTGCTCGACTTCCCTAGTAGCACAATGTTTCAAACTATATAGTAACTATATAGTGCCTATATAGATTTCGAGAAGGGTACTAGGGTTGTTACACTTATTGTTTAAAAATCTGAATTTACATAAATTAGGACACGGTGGTAAGAAAAAATATACTCTTTTAATAATTTTTATCCACCGTCTTATACATGGTTATTCAATCCATCCGTGCCATCTATATATTTTCTTTCTCATGGGTTATTAGAACATGTCAAAAAATTTAATCACTATCTATTGACATATTTGTTTTCTGTACTAAATCGGAAGTATGTCCAACTGAACACAACTTGATAATTTCAAATGGAAATATGTGTCAAGTTGAGTATCGTTTGATAGACCTATGTAAAAATAATTTTTAAAAGGGAAAATAATGGATTGTACTACCCGTTTTTAGTAAAATATTTAATTTGGGATAATACAATACAAACAATTACTTGAATGAAATAATGTATTAATAATTAATAATTTTAGTTATTCTTTAAAAATCAATCCATTAAAATGTTTTCTTCTTTGAGGCCTTAATGATCAAGTTAATGATTTAGAAGACTTTTTTATTTTAGAATCATCATGGTGAATTTGAAAAATAGGTTATAATTGAATTGAGTTGACCCAAACTTCTTATATCGATCATCATTTGAAAAGGCTTCAAAAGTCAATCATAATCACCTTCATAATTTTAACTAATTTTGTTACAAAACCCTACTACAGTATTGGAGTATTTACCATGATCATATTACTTACTTACTTATTTAGATTACTTATGCGACCCGTTCTTTAGTGCGGCGCACAGTGGGGCGAAATGGGGAAATTTCTGGACATGGGTCTCACTTCTTTAAAAGTGGTCATAAAATAATCATATTTAGCACACTTTCCCACCTTAGTAAACAGTAACTATAAACGAAGTGAATCCTTACCTAGAATCACGCCTACAACTATATACTATTAAAACAAATAATTTTTATTTGTTATTTTAATATGTTTTTTAAAAGCTCACCAAAAATCAGCTCGATTAAAAAATTTTAAGAGGTCTTTCAAGATTTTTAAAAATTTACAAAATTCGGCTTCACTTGTTCAATTATGAATACCTTCTTATGGCGGAAGAACACCACTTGTGCAAATATTAATATCTTCTCATGTCGGACGTGATCGGATGAGATTTTTAGGAATTTATTTTACATAATATCTTACAACAATTTATGTCAAGTCATTTTGTCTGTACAATTCGGTACATTTTTTTAATTGTTAAATTTGTGAAAATTTGTCGACATGAAAAAGGTAAATCTGAAATAAATTATCTGATCTAAATTTTTTTTTTGTTTTAAAACCTTCTGGAAATAGTGTATTTAGTTTACATTATTTACAAGAGAAGATCAATACCATTATAATTGAATAACAAAAGATTTAAAAACATCTAATTTCCGCTTCATATTATATAGTCCCCAACTTTTGAACAGATTTATTAAAATGTTATTAGTAAAACCCTTAGGAATCGCTCGCAATCTGACTTTAAAGTCAAAAGAACAAGTTTGTATACATTTTAAAGTCGTTATAGAAATTTCAAATCTTGTTCAATGTCGCTAGTTTTCTATATACTAGTCCCACTGTACGGCTGTTCGGTGAACGCAGGTCCTAACTCTCACGCCAGTGTTGCCTATCACGCGCCAGTGTGGTCCAGTCAAGTCTTATACACCTCTTCGATCTGCCCTGTGGAGTGAATGAGATCGAATCCGCCCAACGGATGGGCAGTCTGCCTACTGGTCTTGTTATACCCCTTGGTATCCACAATTACAGAGCCATACTCCATCTTGGGTCACTCCTTCTCATGAGATGACCCGCCCAATCATGTTTAGCCTTATTGGTATGTACCAGCATGTCTTTAACCCAGACCTCTTTTGAATGTCGGAGTTGTATAGAATGATCATATTTGCCTTAATTATTTTATTTTCTAACGAATTTATGTAAATATTGTATATTCAAAATTTTAGATAAATGAGACTTGGTAAGTTCCACAATTCATAACAACAAAAAATATTTTTTATATTAATACTTTACTTGAAATAATTTTTAGACATCGTGAAGTTTTTTTTTTTTTTTAAGAAATTGTCTAAGTTAATAAAAACTTTTGAAATTGCCAGTTTTGTTAATTAGCATCTTTAAAAATATCTTAATACAGATGAAGATACAAATTTTTAAAAGCATCAAAATATAGATACAGTTTCTAGATACAATAAATTTCAGGTTCTATAGATGGATAATGTTTTTTAAAAAAAAAATCAATGTTTTTCCTTAGTAACAGATTTTATTCGAAAAATTTTAAAGTATACAAAACTACATGCAGTAAGAAATAAACAATAGAATTAGAATATACAGGATGATTAACGTCTTAGGGGTTGGAATTTTTTTTCAATTAATCTTGGTTAAGCTATCTCTGATCAATTTGAAACATCTAGTTTTATGTAATTTTTGTTTTTCAGAGGATGAGGAACAAAATAAGTGTTTGTTTTTACGACTTATCAATTGCAACGTTTCGCCACTTTTATTGCAGCTTCTTCAGGCTCTACAAAAGGAGCAAATACATATATCAAAAAACACATTCAAAAACAAAATTCCCTCAACTCAAAATCAATTTCATATATACCTTGATAAATAAAGCTCCAAACACTTTGTCATTTTTTTAAGCTCTGCCATTAATATACATACAGACACTTCGAATACGTCTCTATTTTATCATCAACAACTCAAAAACACCAATATCAAAAAAATATACAATCATAACTTTTACAATTTCACTAGTGGAAATTAAAAACATGTCAAAATATTATAAAACTATTTACAATGTACAACTATATACAAAAATCAGTCAAAATATCTTAAAAAATATATACAAGCGACGGGAATTTTTTCCTTTATAAATTAATTTATCTTTATTACTCTACGTTGGTCAAATTCAAATGATCTCAAAAGGTTCAACATACTAATATATAAAAATAATAATAATCTTTATAATAGTTTCGGAAGAATCAATACATTAAATTTCAATCATTATGTCATTAGGCTCTTTTAAAATTAATATATTACTAATTACATTTTTTCACTCATACACCACAAGTCCAACACCAGAATTATTAATTAATCCATAACTTTTTTCATCGTTTTTTTATTATTAAGAACCCTATAATTGTTCAATAAATTATTATATATACAACTTAAATTGTTCTTGTCTGTCCTGAAGTTCATAGAGTCATTTAAATATATATAGATTATTTCACTTAGCTCTCTCTTAAACAGGTTTGCTCATAATCGAGTATTGTCACTCCATCGAAATCAAAATTATGATTCTCTCTAAATCTGTGCGTAGCTAATGCTGTTTGGCCCACTTTTACTTTGTTCGAAATCTCACAATCCTTTGTGTTGGTAAATTCTTTTTCCAGTTTTGTTTTGTCTGGCCAATGTAAACCTTTTCACAATTATCACATTCTATTTGATATACCAATTCTGAACGTTTCATTATTTGTGTTTTTGTCTTTTAATCTTGTATATAATTGGCCTACCGTTTTTATATTATAGAACGCAAGTTTTACATGTGTTCTTGTAAAGCATCTCGAAGCCCCTAAAACCTTGGTAAATTGGATATTGAATTGTATCTAAGTTTCTGAGATTGGCTCGTGATCCTGCTTCTTTTCCTTCTGCTCTGTTCTTTTCACGATTGAGGGGCCGGCCCATACAGGCCATTAGGGGATCCACCTTCTGGTGTATCTCCTTCTCTCATCAATATCATTAAAAAAAAAAAAAAAAAAAAAAAATAGCTTCTGACAATCCTTTTATATAGGGAAATTTAAAATAAATTGTATTCGCATTATTATCAATTTTTTTATTATTATGAATTCCATTGAACTTTTGTACGCATCTTGATATAAATGATGAAGGATAATTATTGATTTTTAATATCTCTCTTACCTTTATCAAATTTTCCCTGTGAAATTCTTCATGACTTAATCCAATTGCTCTATGTAGTAAACCTAGGACCACACTAGATTTTGTATTTGTTGGATGATTGTAATTGTAATTCAACATTCTGCCTGAATTTCTACATTTTAAATGCCAGTTTATTTTCATATTTCCATCGCTTTCTCTACATATTATCAGATCCAGGAAAGATAATTTCCCATCAACCTCCTTTTCCATAGTGAACTGTATTTTGTCATGGAAACCATTAAAATAATTTAATAGATCATTACATTCTTTTTCGGGTATGGCCAAGATAGTATCATCTACGTATAATTTCAGGAAAAACAAATCAAACGGAAGAATAGAAAGTATGTTATTTAAGATATAGTTCATCACTATATTTGCTATTGATGGACTAGCTGGGTTTCCCATACTCTTTCCCTCCAACTGTAGATAAATTTCTCCCTCAAAAGTGAAATAGGCTGTTTCGTATATACAGTGTACCAAGTTCAACAATACTTCTTGAGAGAATTTAATATAGCTCGACATCTTTTGCCAATCCTTTTTGATACATTCAATTACCAATTTAGGGATGCTAGTAAACAAAGAAACTACATCCAGTGATATTAATATATAATTATCAGGTATTTTTATATTTTAGTGAATTCTACAAAATCTCTTGAATTTTTTATATTATATTCAATCTTTTCAATGAAGGGCTGCAACAGTTTATGTACATATGACGCTAATTTATAGCATCTAGTTTTATGATTTACACATTTTTAACATTTTAACAATTTTAAGACTCAAAATATTATAGAAATAATTAACTACATATTAATCCTCGATTTTAAAATTACTCCATGAAACACTTAAGAAAGAATTCTATAAAAAATGTACAAAAAATAAATGGAGATGTTTTTTGTCCTCTAGTGATTTATTTAATGTTAAATGAGGAACAATTTTTGGATCTTAGTTTAACTGAGATAAATCAGGTATGCGACAATCCAAATCTGATGGAACAAATATTCAGATTCAAATAAAAATTACTTTAAAATAAAAAAAAAAATAATTTAAATACTTTGAATCTGAAGATGTATCCTGTATCTTGCATCTTTTTTTTAATTCAAAATTGTACCTAGATACAGAGAGAATTTTAAATATCTAGATACACAATCAAATACTCAACAGCTTAACTACATACTTGTATCTAGTTATTTAAAAACACTAGGAATTGGTGTCTCAAAAATATAATTTAAATACGTATCAGTATCTTGTTACATTTCAGTTTCCAAAACTTAATGATATTCCTATCATGTAATTGAATAATGATTTTGGATGTAGATACTTTGTATCTCATTACTCAAATTTCCAACTTGCTCATTATGTCCAGACATTCTTGATCATAATACATTTTTATTATTCTCTATTTCGTTATCTTTTCAGGGTGTCTTCAGTGTTATGTCATTTGGTTTATAAAAAGTCACAAATATTATATTTCACATTTTTAATTAAATTTATTATATTTAACATCACAAGATTAAAGAGGATTCATTAAAGGATATGTGTCTTTATCAAACTTTATAATCACCCTGTTTAACTAAATTTGATATGCCTTCTGAAGCGAAATCATCAAGAGCTTTCTTTAGTCGTTAATTCGGAACAGAGAGTGAAAGAGATAGAGTAAGTGCTCTACTTCGTTCAGTCTTTATTTGTTCGAGTTTACAGCTGTTTCTTTGATCTAATTAGACAAAGACAACTGAAATTTTTTCAAGAATGGACAACATCTGGGACCATCGGCTTTTAAATAAATGAGAGCCATTTCGATTTTTTTTTTGGTACAATAGAAAGTAAAATATATTTATATTTAAAGATCCAAGTTTTTCTTTGTCATTTGAGTAGACATTTTTAGAAAATAATTTGCCGACAAATAATAACACAGGTGGAAAATAATTTTCGTTTTTAAGAAGTTTTAGATATAACATTACTAAGCATATATATACCTTTTAATAATCAATGAGTAAGTATTACAAAAGTCAATCTTGAGAACGCAAACAACTATCTTAAAAAATCCTTAAGAACGGAAGAAAACCTGATTTAATATGAAGTTAAATTACATTATAAAGTTCGCATATTATTTTAAAGATTTCATCAGGGGCTGAACTAGAGAGGCGGAAACACAGTAAATGCCCAGGGCAACAAATTAAGGGAGGCGGATAAGTGGAAAAAAAATGGTAGGTGCATAATACATATGTGCCCTGGTATGAAAGTGGTCTAAGTCATTGATTGCTAGTTTCGAGATATTTAAAGTTTGTAAAATAAATAAGATTCGAATTCTGTATAATGAGACAACTGGAAATCCATTTAACGATTCAGTTTTATGCGATTTTCAAAACCAACATCTTATTTTACTGTACTTTAAATGGATGGTGCCAAATGTGATTTTTAATTTTTGACTTAGTCCACTTTCATAATTATGTTTTTCAATCACCCATTTAAAATTTGCAATAATAATATAGAACTGGAACACAGAGTAGAAATATTAACTTATCTGGGAACGTCAAAATTAATAACAAGTTTTTTTCAACCAACTTTTCGTCGACTTTGCTGATTCTTCAGAGCTTCAAATAGTTACATTTTTTAAACTCTGTTCTCTGATTCTGTTTATATTATTTCTAAAACTAATATAATTGTTAGTAAAAAAAGAAAAGAAAAAATTGCTTATATGGATGTTCAGAATTTTTATAAGTTTTGAAGTTTTAAGTTTCTGATGGTTCTTCATTGCTAACGGAGATAAAGAAAAATGTATTTTAGAACGAATATGTGATGTAACTATTTGAAGCCCTGAAGAAGTCGGAAAAGTCTGACGAAACCTTGGATGAAAAATAAAAAAATGCAAAAAAAATTATCCTTTTAATTCCCATTATAAACTTTCAATTAATAGACATTATGAAGGAAATGATTATAATAATTTAAATTTTTTTTAATTGCTTGTTTAAGCACGTTTACTCATTCATAAATGCGAAAGTTGCTGCATGTAAGCTTGGCTTTTTATTCATGATAGCGCTTTTTCTGCTTCTATGTAACTCCTTAACAAACTCTATACAAAACAAATTAGCCCTGTCTTGAATATGGCTTGCATCTCTGAAGAAAGGCCTCTAAGCATTCTCTTTCAATCCTGGATGCAATTCAGAAGCAACCTATCAGATTAATGGGAAGTAATTAAAATTAAGGTGAGTTTTTGTGGAGAAATGAAAGATTTATAAAAGTATTTATTACCTCAATGTATTTCGGATTAACAGCCCTGGTTAATAACCCAAATATACTGATTTTAAGGATACACAAATCGCTGGCTCTCATGAAACTCCACCAAAACTCCTTTAATTTTAATTTATGCATAATGTTTCTCTATAAACAAACACCACACTCTCTTAGTTTAATAGGAACTAATGTGAAAATTTTAGTATTTCGCACATTAGTGAGCTGAGGTAGTCTTTTCAAATTGAAACAACGTTCAAAAAATTTCGATGGCGAATGAGAAAAATGATAAGAACATACTAATTGTAATATGTGTTGAAATGAGTTAAAAGATTAATTGAAATATTAAAATGGTGCAATACACAAATGAAAATTTGACACTTGTGTACTCTTCCGGTAATAACCATTAGTAGAATAAATAAATAACAATTCAGCCAGGGATTTATCTATTACCATTAAACCCGAGCTGAATGAAATTTACTGATTGCGCCATCAATTGCTCGTTTAGAGATCGCGTTTAGGAAACGCAAGAAGTATAAGGAAACTTCTGTTGGTCTAATTTGAGTCGATACTTCCTGTATTTTTGTAGCTAATACTCAATTTAAATTTTAAATTTATTTGCTCTATGACTTACCGGATTCATAGACCTAGAAAAAACATTTGAAAACGTCAATTGGGAAATTATGTTCAAAATCTTAAAACAGGCGGGAATAAAAATTTAAGGAGATAAGACTAATCTACAATCTATACCAAAAACCAGACGGCAATAATAAATAATTGGAGACGAGCAAAGAGAAGCCAAAATAAAAAAAAGGTGTAAGACAAGGATGTGCTGTCACCCATGATTTTCAACTACTACATAGAAAAAGCGATAAAAGAATTCAAAGACAAAATTGATACAGGTATCGAAATCCAAGATCAAAAGATTGCTATGTTAAGATTTGCAGATGACATTGCCCTTCTGAGAGCAGCAAAAAAGAATTAGAGGACGCTCTGATGGAATTAACCAAATCCTAATAGAAGAAATCAAAATGAAAATAAACAAGAATAAAACCAAGGTCCTAGTATGTGCAAAAAAAGAACAAACGAGACAGGAATGCATCAAAATTAACCAAGAAAGCCTAGAAGGAGTTAAGGAATTCCGCTACCTAGGAAGTAAAATAACATGGGATGGGAGCAGCGAAAATCAATTAATTCAAGAAAAAATATTCTCTCGAATAAAATAGATTTATTGAAAGTCATTCCCCCCCTCCAACTCAAAACAGACGTTTCGGAGGATAAAAAATTCCTTCTTCAGAGCGAAAGGGGGTCATTGGAGAGAAATATCCGCATACTTCCTTCTCTCCTTCAGCAGCTCCTCGAAATTTGTCATTTGAGAAGACTGAACAGAATTTTATTTTTCTTACTTATTTTAAAATATTTATTCGAGAGTATTTTTCATTTTCCTTGGGCTGCCTTCATCACTTCCCCTCCAATTAAAATTTTCACTACTCCGTCTCTCTCCCTAAAAGAGAAAGTTTTTTCTAATATATTTAGCCCATATTTCTATCCTCCTATCAAATTATCTAGCAAGAATAACTTTTAAACAAAAATGTCCTTTTGACGTTAAATCTATATCAATATTTTACTTTTAATATATATAGTATAAACTTTGCAAATATAGTAATAACCATTCTGAAAACACTCACATAAAAATCTTTGCTTGTCTTATTATAATTACATAGGTAATATTTAATTGAAGTTCGGTAAAAGTTCACAAAAAGTCTTAGCGGGTCAGAAAGTCAAAAGAAGTTTGGTGACCCATCATCTCGCTGCACTCCGACATACCGTTGATGAAATCAAGAGCGGATTATGCAAATAGTTAAAATGAACCAACAGACTATTGATTTTTCAGGCACTTTTTGTCTTCTAAAGACCACAAAACTGTTTGTATTTATTTTTTATAAATTCTATTTACGTCTATTAAGGCTAACTTTTCTTTCACCTAAATGAAAGCATTTTATAATCTTCTAAATAGAAGCTCTCAAAGTGATAAGATCTAGAGAGACATACACTAGCTACTTCACTTGTATAAATTATAATATATGTATCAGCGCATTGAAAGTAAAATAATGATACTCCTTGGAAGATATTTGTTGTCAGAGACACATGTTGCATTTTACTTCTGCAAGGGCTGTTTAGATCGCTTAGTGGTAATATGCAATTCAACCCCAACGGAAATGCACCTTGTAAATAGAGCTTGCATATTCCATATATATGCATCCATGAATTGAGTGCATTCAACATGAACTTGTAAACAAATCATGTCTGTTACGCTTTGCCGCAAGTTGACTTTAGCGAGACGTAACAATACCTGCCTCTGGATTTGTATATTGAAATTATAGAGAATTATTAGAGATACTAACACTCGTAATTAATTTGAATAAACTGGATCGATAATTTATTTTAAAATTCTATAATAATGATAATTTACACATTAATTATTGTTTGAATTTAGTGGTGAAATAATTTAATTATATTCTCAATGGTTTCTTTTACAATATGATCGAAATCTGAATTTAATTATTATATCAAACATTACAATTTGTTTTTTAACATATATTTTTTTTTCATTTTGGAAAACTTTTAATTAGTAGGTATTGAATTGAAAAATAGAAATTTTCGACAATGAACATATTGGAATATAAATGGTAATTGTGTTACTATATTCAACTAACATTTCTGAATTATACGTAATTTAATATTAACATTATAATCGCCTAATAATAAATACAAAAATTTAGCATGGGAATATAAACTTTCAAGTAGCTTCCAACAACAAATACAACAAGATCAAAAATCCATAGAAAGTTCTTTCTGTGCCAAATACATATTATTTATGATTTTTATCATTTTAATAAACTCTAGAGTGACATCTAACAAGAAAATTTTACTCCCAGTTTCAGGATCCAAAATGTTGGGTGTTGTATAATAAGATATTTACTTAATTTTCTAGTTCATATAACCAGTAACTGTGCTATTTTAGTAATATTAGTTTAATTAAATAAAAAATATGGAAGAAATTATTAGATTTTGTGCTTCCTAGCTTCGGTACTTTCTAGTTCAAAAATTAAAAAATCGATTTGTTAAATAATAAAGACATATCAGACTGATAGGCGATTCCCACATTAACTGACACTCCCTGACTCCCTAGCCCATCGTAGATCTGTTCTTGTTCTATCCCTTTTTATAGATATTACTACGGCTTTTATTCTGACGAAATAAAATCATAATCCCACCAAAGGCCTCATTTGCCCGAAAATACATTACGATTTTCTAAAAATTCATAATTCCTACGCGCTTAAACTAGATACTAATCGAAACAAACGCATTCGCCAATTCATTTATCCCTTTACATATTCAGAGACTGAATCTCTTTCCCCTGACCGCCTTTCCAGCTACTTATAACTTCAAACTTTTCAAGACCAGCGTTAGCATCCGCTGATACCTTCGACCTCTACCCAATCCCTAAATCTCCTCATCTTCACGGTTACAAGGTCTGTCACGGACTTCAGAGGTTGTACCTTCTTGGTGCAACTTCTTCTTGTATCAATATCATTATAAAAAAATATTGTTGTAGTTATCGATCTAAAATCTCTATTTTATGTTTGTATGCCATTAAACCACATCTTTTATCCAAATTCAATTATCTCGTTCAAACCTTTTGCTACAAAAATTGTCAATTCACTAAATTACTTTTGAAAAAATATTTTCTAATTTTTAATGACAAGATTAACCGTAAATATTTTACAATTTTAGTGATAATTATCAAAACAATTCCCCCTTATTATTTGCAAGCTGGATATCATAACTAGTGATGTTATCCTTACTCCAAAAAATACCACATATTTTTGACATTACAAAATACAAAAGAGAGAGAGAGAAAAAAGGTTAATGTAATATACTTTTATTTTTTATGATTTAAAGCGTTTGTTCATTACATAAAAAATAACAACAGATTAATTTTAGACAATTAACATTATTTATTAGATGGATTTACTAAACAGTTTTCAAAATGGTACATTTATTATTTTGTCTTTAATATTATTTTCCCAAACGGTTATTCATGTCATGATCTATATAGACTATAGAGTCACTTTTTTGTTATATCAAATTTATTAATATAATTATCAACACTTATATTTTTCCAAGAGTGAAAACACTGAAAATCTTACTGTAGATTATCATCAATTATATTATGTATAATAGAGAGTAGTGTTACGGAGGTACTGGAGCGATGCTCGGTGAACTTTCCTAGTTAAAAGTTTATTTTTTAATATTATTTTTAATTATAATTCTGATAAAAATGTCGATTTTTATTTGAGAACCGTTTTCAAATTAAAAAAAAATACAAAAATATATAAATATTCAACCATCAGCACTCCCCCCGCCCCCACCTCCACCCCTGCCGACCCCACCCCCGAAACCTTGCACTACTCCCGGATCACCCACCACTTACCCCCACCTTCTGCAACTGTTTTGATTCAACCATAGATTCATTTTTATCATCCAATTGTTAATAAATATAACTCTATCAAAATGTAAGTATTTTTTCAGAAAATTGAGTTCTGCTTATGTGAAATATATTTTTAAATAAATTTTTGATTATTTTTTATTCTATTAAATAAATAAAGTTCTTTTATAAAAAACAATGAAACGCTTATTAATATTTCTAACGTTTAGAGAACAAATATGTTAAAATCCACAATCACAATACTTCTTCAAGGCCTCTCAGAACAACAGTCTAAGGCACCCATTGCCTCCTAAAAGAAAAGGAAAGAGTAAATCCTTGATAAAACCCTATGAATGACTTGTCCATCTTTGAGAATAACTAATTGATTACATGAAACCCATCAAAATACCTTATCGAAGATGAGACGGTGACAGATCGAATTGTCACCTCAAAACCCCCCCAACTTTTGTGAATTTCATCAAAATCGTGAGTCGTTTTCAAAATATAACTATAAGATACAAATATATAAAGAAACAAATATATATATAAAAATACATTTTTATCACAAGCTATCAGTAGATATATTAATTACGCAAGCATCGGTATGCGAGCCCGACTCTCACTTGTCCAATTTATTTTTGTTTGATTTGATCTGATTAACAGCTTATGTATAAAAGAAAAGTAAAAATATTTTTTTGAAAAATTATTATTTACTCTGATAGAGCCGAGTGGAGACGGGTCAAGCTAGTCTAGGACGTACTAATGAAGATGATTATGAGTTATTAGTTTAGGTCACTTGTTTCACGTTTAAGAATAAATAAAGGAGAGAGTGGTTTTTTTCAATATATGTATATTTCGGCAAATATCTTTTACGGAATATAGATACGAATTCAAATCACCAAGCTGCATTCACAAATCAATATTGGCTTTGAATTCATCAGTCGATAAAAAATAATGTAAATGAACTTTCTTTCAATACTATCTCTTCAAAAAGTTGGTAATCGTCTTTTAATGTTGTTTGGTGAAAAATTCAAATTGTGAAAAAATTGACGTATGGAAGAATATATTAGAACAATTATTTCACAGTTAGAGACCGTCTTTTCAGGGCCATTTTGTCTTAAGTAAGTTTTGGTTTTTTAAGTAGTTTCAGAAGCTTTTTTACACTTACTCATTTTCTGAGAGTGCATTTAAGTTTAATTGCTTTTGCCTGAATATCGCATCTCGGTATTACGACATTTTGAAGTCCTTTCATCTGCTTCTCCAATCAAAAGCAATGATGTTCTATACACTTGGGAAAGCCTTTTTTTGATGCAATTCGAATGCAAATAAAGGGAATAAAGAATCAGCCTTATGATCTCAGAAAGACCCTTGCATTACCGAAGAGAATGGTAGCGATTAAGTCTTTCTAATAGATGATTGAGAAAGAGCATAATAATTTTGGTTTTGAATAAACCCCATTTTGGCTTGAGAAATTCTGGAATTAATTTATTTTTAGAAAATTCCGCTCAATGCGATTTTAGTTACTAGTTAGCGGAATTCTACTTAATAAAGACATCTTTTAGAATTTTTCGCTTATTTTCTTTTACCCTCCTGTCCCGTTTGTTCTATCTTTTTTTAGTTAACATTAGCCTATTAATTGAAATTTTAATTATAGCTGTTAAAATTGTACGTTAAACAAAGCTATTATTTCCAATGAAAAATATTTATCCATGGGCTTTAATCAAGGTGGGCAAACAAAAAGGCGAGAAAGTAAAATAGCTCGGAATGTGCAAGTCCACATAAAATTATAAACTTCCTTGAAACATTAAGATTTTTAGATACTTACTGGAAAACAAACTGTGATACAATCTAATTTTTTTTTTTTTCTAAAATAAGAATAAATTGGAAAATCATCTCATAAGTTTTTAAAAAGAAGGTAAGATTTTCAATTTCTTTAATGTGAAAAAATATATCGTCGCTGATCTTACAAAACCTCGTAAGTCCGATTTGTTGGTCAAACACGAATTATACGTTTATACTGACCTACTTTTCTTTAATGGCGCATCTGTCTATTGAAACCTTATTATTCTATTCCAATTTAATTTCGCGCTACGGACAACAGCAATATTGCATTGTATTTGAAATGTATTGTTGTTTAAATGCTTTAGTTTTCTGACAAACAATGAATTTAGACTTATTATGTTTCAGAAGATCATCATCGAAATCAAGATTTTGAAAAATAATCGCAATCGCGGCATATTTTTGACTCTATTTTTATTAGATATAAATATTTTACCGCAAAACTTTCTGATTGAATGTATTTTCAATCAGTGATTGAACAGAAAGAAAAATTTTAATAATGTCTTCATTAAATTTTATAAAAAATTATCTAAACGAAACAAATACTCCTGGCTTCTTTATAACATTTTTTCAATTTTTTAGAAATATTAATTTATATATAGTAGGAACTCAATGCTATTTTCAAGAATAAAAGTCACTAAAAGAAAGTTATAAGTTCGTTTGTAAAAAACAGTGAAATTTTAATATTTAAAATCATTCTTCATCTCATATTTAGCCGCCCAAAAATATTTGTCATTGTATTTAAAACTTTTGAAGTGCTAAACATTTTGAAAACAATATTCGAAATGAAAAACTTACAGATTATTGAAGTATTATTTTTGCTTCTGTCATGGTGATTACATTATTCTACATTATAACTATTCTTTTATTGAGAAATGTCAAGAGAATTAAATATTTTATATATGCGGCTCAAAGCATTTGTTTTTTCATCAAATGCGGCCCTTGTAAGCCAAAAAGGTTACACCTCTGCTCTAGAATCTAATTTATAAACGCATGCTTCTTTGGTCAATCAATTGAAGAAATTTGGCAAATTATTTTAAGACACTTTCTTTAATGTTTTTACTAAGAATTTTATATTAATTTAAAATAATAAAAGAAGTTGGATAAACGCTGCCTTTTGCGAAAGAATGCCTAGGTTTGTCAGCTGTTTGAATCACGCCTCTCGCAACACCTCATAATAGTTCCGAAACTTTTTGTTGAACAAATCCGAAAACTTGGTTCAGAAATTGCCACAAATTCATGTGTTTTATTATTAAATATAATTTGTAAATAGAGCTAGTACTTGAATACAAAAGGAGAAATTCAATAAACTTGATGAGGTCATTGTTCTTTCGAAAGATTACCAATTGCTGAATGTCGTTTTTATACTCTCTTGAGTTAATACTTTCTATTATTATCTTGAAATCCCCAAAACTCTTTATACTTCGTGAGAACTTTAATATATCTAGAGCAGACCTAGAATAAATGATAAAAGCCAATCTTAAGACAATGGAGGGCTTCTATAATACAAATTTTTCTGAAAAAATTTCAACTCATTTTAGCCACCGTTCAAAAGCTTCAATGAAATTGTTTCACATTTCTCATCTAAAAAAGTTTATTAAAGTCAGAAAACTCTGAAATCTAATCAGTTGTTCATTTTGAAAATATAAAAGTTTTAGCACTAGAATGAACTTTCTATGACTTCTCAAATTATTTTTAGTATTTGAATTTATATGACAGAAAATACACAGAAAAACACAGAAAAACTGTTAAGATTATTTTTCCAGGCTTACTAATAGAAATAAGTAATTAGGTAGGTAATAGCTAAGCAAATAAGCTAAAAAAAAGATGGATAATTTTTTTTTAGTGGAATTCAATATTTCGGTAGCTTAATTAACTACTCAGCGTATTGATCAAAATATTTTTTACATCTACATTTTTATATTTCATGAATATCATCATCATCATCAGCTCAGTCGATACTTCTCAGATAATCCACTGCTGAATATAGGCCTCTTCCATCAAATGGAAGGGTTGGCATTAAGTCAGCCCACAGTTTCATGACGATTGGTGACTAGGAATCAGATTATAAGTTTGCCAAATATCAAATGAGACTCCGACTCGAACCTCGACTCTAAGCGAATGCTAGTTTTTTTTTTTAAAAAAGTTTTATTTATAAATTTAATATTTACAGATTCAACATTGTAATCACATTACAAGTACAACAGATATACATGGATGAAAGTAAATTACAAATTATTTTTTAATTGTTCCTTATAAATAGTTTCCGCCCAATGAGCTTACACTACTAATATATTTTAATTTTGTTCTTAACATTTAATAATGTTTACAAATATGAGTATAATTTAAATATATTATACAATTTTTTAATATTCTTAATATAAATATTTACATATTTAATTTTATTTTAATTTATTTTTATATGCAGGGAAAGATTTGCATAAATAAAACCCCTGCTTTTGGTAGTCTGTTAGGTGTTGATTTTAATTGATTTTTATTATTACGCCTATTTTTCATAGATGTTTATACTTCTTTTGCCAAAGCTATTTTTCATTGTTTTTTTAATTGTATTGGTGAGTTTATTGTATTTTAGTTGGTTGTATAAAATGATTTTGAAATTTTGATTATATGTTCATTAATTGTTTTTATCTTCTGCTAATTGTGTTGTTGTTTGAAGTGATGTGTTGCGATCTAATATTAATTGCAAGCACTTGTTTTAATGTTTGTAGTTCTTGTGTTTACGGTGTGACACCCCGCATGCTGGAGCAGCATGCGAGTGCAGGTTCTGGTGAATGAGCTTATATAAGAGTTTTTAGTTTTTATGAAAGGTAAGAATTTCGAGATACAGCGTTATTTCATATTTCAGCTCTTTCTAGTGAGTTTTTATGCTTGAAGGTTAGTTCATATTCACGATGCTCAAATATTTATTAGTTTTTTTAACGGATTATCTTGTCCGCTCATTTTCAGATGCTCTATTATTCTATTGTTTGTGTATTTTATGAATAGTATGTTTTCGTTTTAGATGACCAGATTGATTTTCTCATTTTTTGAAATAATTTACTATTTGATCAATGTGATTTGGTTCTGCTTATTTGCCACTCCAGCATTGAATGATTCGGCGAATACCGCTTTTGTCATCCGCGTAGAGTGCCATGGATTCGTGTGTTGTTTTATTTGTGGGATATCGTTGACAAAAAGAATGAACAGTTTAGGGCTCATTACAGATCCTTGGGAACTTCTGCGTTAATAGTTTTTAGATTAGAATGGGAGTTGTTGATTTTGACTCTATATTGTCTGTTTTGAAATATGAGTGTATTAGCTTGATTAGATACGTTGGAAATTTATATTTAATTAATTCTGTATGAGTCTTTCGTGCTAAACCCGATCGAAGGCCTTCTTCGATGTCTGTAGTTACCATTGCCGTAGTTTTTTCTTGTAGATGTCTCCATTATGTGAGTTGTAATTCTAACTATTTGTTGTGTTGTATTATGTTTTGGTCTGAATCCAATTGCGAATCTATTGTTATTGTGTTTGTTATCATGTGTTTTGTTTCTGTTGATGACGTTGTAATTTTAAGTGAATAAGTTTTGTAAGCTGATTGGTCTAATTTCAGGTTGTTTTGTTGTTTTTGGCTGGTTTGCCATTGTTGGTAGCGATGGCGTTACCTTCATCTGGTTGGGAAATATTGTATTTTGAATATTGCATTAATGATATACATCATTTGAACCACAGCTTTTTTAGAAAGGTTTTTAATTAATAGATTGTCGATTCCATCTATCCCGGGGGCTTTATTATTTCTCTTTAATTCTTTGACAAATTTAATTATTTCATTTGGATTCGTAATTACTTCTCTCAGTTCGTTTCTGCTTTAATTTGGTTGATTGGTTTGTTGTGATTTTGCATTTTTTCTATCTTGTTGTTGTGCGTTCTGGTTTGTGTCTATTTGGTGGATTTTTTCAATGTTTTCGGCTAGTATTTTTCTGTTTTAGCTTTTTCTGAAATATAGTCTTTGTTATTTGTGGTGAGGGTGGGAATTTTTTCGGAATGGTTTTTTCCAGATTTTTAGCAATTTTCCATAGTGAGCATGTACAGAGAGTCGATTTAGTTTACGATTCCAAGTGTTATTTTTGTGTTCATTAATTTCTATGCTAATTTGTTTGCTTAGATGATTGATATCGGCTTTAAGCTGTGTTTCATTTGTTGTTTATCGTTTTCGAGCTTTGCTTTTTAATTTTATTTTCGAATTATATGCTCCGGTAATTTTGTCTTGCATTTTTTATTTTTATTTTCACGCTGTTCCTTCCCTTTGCCCATAATATCCCATTTGTTAAATTTTTCACCAGCAGAGTCAATTGATTCAGCTGTTGTCAATTCAGGTACTTTTATAGCTGTCAAGGTCGGTTCTATGCGATTCAATTTGTGTTTGTGTATGATGTGATTGCTAGTGGCTTGTGTGTGTATTGTGTTGGTGTGAATGGAGAAAATAAACGGTTGTGATCAGATGTAGTTGACTGAAATGGGAGTGGAGATATTTGTAATATTTTTATTAATGATTATGTTCATTGTAGAGGGTGTTTGATTATTGGATGGATAATGTGTTGGTGTGTCTGTGAATAATAGGATATTTTCTGTGGTGCTTAAGAATGAAATGGTGTCCCCCCATTAGTAATATTCGTTTGGCAGTTCCACATGATACCTTGCGTTAAAGTCACCAATTATTAATAATTTGTTTCTGCGGATGTTAGCTTCGTTTAGTTCATTTATTGTGAAATGGTTTCGGGAGGGTTATAGACAGAAGCTATGATGGTATTATCTGCTAGTTGTATTGCATGTTCTAATGTACATCCGTTCATTGAATCGACTTAAAGTCGAGGTGTTTTGATTAAGTATGCAACCTGCCTACCCAGTCCATTTTGGTCTCTACGGTCCTTCCTTACTACTGTGGTGTAGCCTGGTATTTTTAGTTTTTCCCTACTTTAAGCTTTGTTTCATTTAATAGCATAATATCTATTTTTCATACTTAATATATCGGCGTGTTTCATTTTGTTTGATAATAACATTTGCATTCAACTACAAATATTGGATTTTTTAAATAGCATAATTATTAATATTAGTGTTTACAAAGTTAATCATTGCTAAGAATTTATTATTTTTATCAGTTGTATGTCTTTAATGAATGTGTTGCTGTCTTTTATTGCTCTAAGCATTTCACTTATATTACACATGTTATTTAGATTTTTAATTTCTGTTTACAGTTCATAAATTGGGTACTGCCTACCCTTGGTTTTGTTGTTCGGTTTCTTTGTTCGTGATTGTCTTTGACCATATTGAGGTTAATGGAGTTTCTGGAGTTTCTTTGGTGGTATTTTTGTGTGTCATTGTGGGGAAATTTTCTTTGTCCATTTGGGGAGGAGGGATTCTTTTGTTTGTTTTGTTTTTTCTTGTTTCTTTTCATGTGGTTGCTTTTGCTGTTGGTTTTTCCAGGTAGATGGGGCAGGTAGTACTGCCTGCCAGGTGGGCCTGGCCACAATTAGCACATTACTAGGGTACTCTTTGGGTATTTACAATCCCTAGATATGTGCCCTTCTCCTACATTTCTCAGGCACTTGGGGGGTATAAAACAATTGGTAGTTCCATGTAGGTGAAAGCATAGTGTGCATTGCATTATGAGTCTTTTGTTATTGAGTTTTTCTCATTTTATAACTGTGTTATAGAGGGTTTTTATTATCGCAATTTTATTTTTAGTGTGATAGTTTTTTGTGATACCTACATTGGCCAGTATTGAGTGTTCATCCTGGTAATAGCCTTGACTATGGTGGCCCTTTGCTATTGTGAATTTCTTTGGATATCTTTCGGTTTCTCTTCATGGACCAGGCCTTTGAGAACGAAGGCATGGTTTTTCTCCTTTTCAAAGTAGGAGAAAAAGTTCGTATTTTGTTCTATAAGTTCTTTTTGGTGGGTTGACCATTCATACAATTATTTATAAAGGCATGTGAGAGTTTTATCCCTCCTATTTTTTAGTTTAAAGCCACTCAGACGGCTTTCCAGGTAGTTGATAGGCTTTTGAGTCGTTTTTGTCAGCATTACCTGGAAATACTATTGGTGGTGGAGTGCGTCCTTTTGTTTGTCTTCCTTTCAGCATTTGTTCCAGGTTGGTTTCATTTCGTCGTCTGCTCTGTTTCTATGCTCATTAACTTCCGCTAAAGGAGAAAACTGTTTTTCAATGGTATAGGCGAGGAGAGTTTAATTGTTTTTAGTTCCTCGTGTGGTCATTTTGATTTAGTTTTCGTTTTGTTACTTTAATAAAATAGTTAACAGAGAATTTTCACTTTCACTGTTTTTCATTTCTTCTATATTCGTTAATATTATTAACATTAGTATTGTTGGATGCCATTTCAGTCCGAAACATTATCTCTGGACTGAGGAAGGATGAGATCTTCATTAGTTGTAGAAGTAGGTGGTATATTCACTTTTCCCAGTATTTATATTTTAATTTTTAATTTATAACTCTTTTAAAAGAGAAAAAGAAAAATATATTTTCGTGTGGTTGTCACTGTAGTAGTCTGTGTAATTATTTTAAGGTTAACTGTGGACAAGTGTTGGGAGAGAGGGAAGGTCTTTAGCCTGCAACGGTCAATGGGGAACTGAGAATGTTGGTGTCTTAAGCTCGGCTTGGGTCCATCTCGGATCCCCCTAAGGTAGAATATAGGCCGAGAGTATTGCCATGGCCAGTCTGGGTCCTGACTGTACATCAAGCTTTTGGCTAAATCGGGAGACCGGAAGTATACGGCATGAAAGATTTTTCGTTTTTTTTTATTTTCAAATCCACTTTCTCAAAATTTTCTAAATTTGAGAAAATTTTTATAAGTAAACTATAGCAACTACTTTATAGTATTCGTAGATCTGTACCTCTACTAGAGATCTAGAGGAATAGACTTAAATAGCCATCGATTCTGGCCTAAAAACTTGAGAATAACCAGATATATTTCCATTTTTTATGTGTTATTAATTGTAACTAGTACTAAAGACATGAAAGAATCGATTTAAATCAATAAGACCATTTGAGCAATACACTAAGCTGTTTGCTTTCAAAAACAGTAATGATCCAATATACTGTCAACCTGATTTTTACTTTTATTTTATTATTATTATTATTTTTTTAATTTCTACTCTTTATTTCCATTGCCTTCAACAATGCGTGATATCTGAATAATAATAAAGGAATATATATATATATATATATATATATATATATATATATATATATATATATATATATATATATATATATATATATATATTAATATTTCAAACCCCTATGGATAAAGTTTAGCAAACGATTCATTGCAACTTATTTACCATATTTTAATAATATATTTTTTACAATCACTTTAATTCTGAATTCAATATTTTGTTACAGCAAAAGTGCAAGATCCAAATTTGCTTTTAAATTAAATACTACAATGATTTCTCAAATTGTATTCTATCCCAAAATCCGGCTCCCTATTCCCTTAGCTGGGTGCTCTCACTATGGAGAGGAGCTTCAAATATCTTCTGCATTCTCGGATGTAATCGAAAACGAGCTGTCAGGCTAATTGACAATTCTACCTCACCGACTCCCTTGACTGCTAGTTTCTTCGAAGAAATGTCTCTGCCCTTCCCTTTTCTATAGATACTATCACGGCAGGTGCTTCGATGAGATAAAAATCACAGTTCCTTCCAAAGCATGCTGTGCGCGTAGCACGCGTTTTTAAGCCGACTCCCCAAACACTCTATCGCTGCCTCAAATTAGAAAAGTGCCGGACCACTTCTATTCGCCAATACGTATATCCTTAAAGGAGTTCAAGGAACTAAACCTTTCTCCAGCCCAATCTTTCCCTCAGCACTTATAATCTTCAAATTCTTCAAACCCGAGTGCATAAACACTACGTCTAAAATCTCCCACTTAAACAACTTTCTTCCGTTCTCGTAATGCAAGGTCTTTTCGAGATCCATAGTTTTGGTTCTTACTGAAAATCTTCTTGCATTCGATTGCATTAAAAAAAAAAAGAAAATAGTTTTTGCTCACTGAATGTTATTTTTAAATTTAACATCGTCGTATTGACCAAAAATATAAAAGTAAATTTTTATTCATCGAATGATAAATCTAATCCATCTTTATAATCTTCATCATCAGTCGAATTTCATAGAAAGTTTTTCTACAGGAATACCCGTAATTTAATCCGGATTACATGCAACTTTTAATTAACAATAATTAGTCTCGGTGATGTCATATTAAATTAGATAAAATATAATTGCAAGGTAGAAACCTGAAATAAAAGAGCTTTAAATAAATATCAAACATTAATCCTTGTTGCTAATTCGAGAAATTGGCCTTTAGTGTTTAGCTCAAAACTCTCCAAATTTTTTGATAGTGTATGAGTCTTACATTTTTTTCTTGATTTTTCATTAAAACAATATTGTGCGATTTCATATCTTCACCTGGTCAAAACGAGCGATGGTATCTCCTGTTTCTGTAGGAAACTTCTGAAACAAAATGATTTTTGTCCCACCCAAAAATTCCAAAAATTGACTTTTTATGATTTTTGAAAAATTTAAAAAGTAAAAAAAAAACGTAGTTTTGAGTTATAGTCATTTAAATTTTGAAAATTTTTACACAAAAATATGCATTTCTTTTATTTTTACCTCGTTATTATTCTATTAGAATGAAAACTTGCTGTTGAATTTAAATATGTAATTGAAAATTATACCCACATTTAACTCATATTTTTCCATTCTAAAAATTGTAGGTGTAAACATAAGGCCTCTTCTGATGCACCTCTATCTCAATTTTTAAAAGTCTAGTCGTCTGTAGTTCCAATTCAGTTATTAATTTAATTTCATTTATTTTATTTGTTTCTTTCGAAATAGAATTTTGCGACTTGTCTTTTTGGATGTTAACCCCCAAAACACACTGAGATTCTAATTGGATTCTTGGCGATGAATGGAGAGGGGAGGTTGCTTTTACAAGAGAAATGCTACCGCGGAGCTTCCTGAGCGCCTTTGTGCCAACCTCAGTTTATTGAATGGACCATGTTTAGATTTGCTCGAGGAGTTCTCGTTCTTTCTGTTCGGGCTAAATATGTTCCGTTCCATAGTACCATTCCATCGCAGAACGCTTCGAATCCGCCAAATAAAATAGATAAAAGTTATTTCCAGAGATGAACCTGTTCTGCTGAATAAACAGAGATTCGGGCTAAGACTTCTCGATTAAAAAGCGTAATGCCATGAATATCACGGAATATTCATGAAACAGGATATCGTCGTTTACTTTCAACCTTTCTGATTGAATGTATAGAACTACTATTAGATACCAGAGCTGAAAGTAAAATTTGACGTTATCTCTTTTTGATGAATTTTATATTAATTATCTAGCCAGAAACAAATATAATCAAATATTAAATATTGATATTTCATTTTTGTAAGTATGTATGATTTTACATATCTATACGAGAAGCTATTCTCATTAATAAAATTTATTAAAACAAAATAAATTTACCATGAGTTAAACAAATAATAAAGTTCTTATTTTTTATACCACCTTGATCTCATGCTGCTACTTCATCATTAAGGTTTGAACAAAAATCGTTAACAAATGGTGAAATCTACATTTATTATGTGCGTTAGCTTTTGATTTTTTTGTCTTAGGTGTATATCATTATAGTATATTATTAACTAGCTTTTTGAAATAACAAAATCGTAGAATTAGTGATATTTTACCTGCAGCCATTTTTTTTTTCAAATTGGCAGTTTTAGCTTTTTTTTGCTTCTTATTTTCAAAACATTCACAAATGATTAAAACTATTTTGATGAAAAAAAATTGGGAGAATTTACAGCTTTTCACTACACAAAGTATAGTGATTATATTTTTAAAAATATTAATTATTTTTCAAAATGTCTGTTACTGATTGTGAGGTTGTAGTGTAGATTTTTAATCAGTATTAGGTGGTCATAACTGTTTTTGATTTTATAGATAAATGCAACAGGTTGTTGGGTTGTTGATTATGTGATTGTAGTTCAAAGGCTTGCTAAGAAAAACTTTTGCCTTCAGCTTGTAAATTCTGTATGAATTTTATTACAATTAATATTTTTGCTGTTATTTAATTTATTAAATATTTATTTAAAAGTTTGTTCTACCAAAATGTTGATTTTTAATTAGCTGAGAAAAGCAATGAAAATCTCTTTGGTGCACACGCTAAATTTTTAAAAATAATCTCAACTCAATTGGGCATTTTGAATAACATGTTTTAATTTTATCTGGAATTATTTTCTTTTCCTGATATCTAATCAAGTAACGGGACTTTCTTCTTTTGCTCTTTTTTTGCATTGAAATGCATTTATTTCATTCCGAGTTGGACAGCCAGCTGGTCAAGTGCTTAATAACATTAGTTATCTTTGCCAAGTGTCGCGTTTCGTGCATCTTTGTTGTCTACTGCATTGAGGAGAATTGTTCAAACACTTCAAACTTTCCGCACATATAGACAAGGTAAATATTTTAAATAGAATTTTTAAATCTTTTTCACATAATTGAGCTATTCCAATAATAAATAAAGAAAAATTCATACTTACATCTTCATAATATATGATATATGTATCATATAATAGGAAAATACATAAATATAGATAGATAGACAAATATAAGTCGCCATTTTTTAAAAATAAATTTGATTAAGATGTGGAAAGTTTTTTCAAAGACTTCCGTAAAAATCCAGCTAGAGCTAGGAATTGCTTTTAGTAATAGCAGTGATTATAATCAATTTAAATAATAATAAAATTTAAATAATATATTATTAAAAATTATTTTTTTATTTTCTACTATTAAAATATGTATAGTGAATATTCAAAAATTTATATTTTAAGAGATAGGTATTAATTAATTTGTCGTAAATACCGTTAGTGTATGTGTTACCATTTATGTCATCAAACAAAATTTCTATTTTTATAATGACACTATAAAGCAGGGTTGTACAAAGCCCGTGGCCGGACAAAAAATTATAAACTTCCTCAAAAACACAGAGATTTTTATGTACTGAAAAACATAGTGTCTCAGAAATTCCTGTAGATGAGCTTAATCTAGAAATATATTGAGTCGTGCTAAATAAGCATCTGATCTTTTATTTATGTGAAACTCACTTGTATTTTATATTTAAAATTTTTTTAAATTTTTCTTACTTTACTGAAAAACATATCTGATTCATCTTAACCTGATATTTTTTTTTCTTCAAAATATAGGAAGAAATTGGTAAATCTTCGTAAAAGTTTTTCATGAAAAATAAGTAGATTTTCAATTTTTAATGTGAAAAAAAATCAAGTTTTCCGAAAAATAATCAGAATTTTTGTGTATGTTTACATCATTTTTATTAGATATAAATATTTTACCTGCAAACTTTTCAATGAATGATTGAACTTCAATCAGACATTGAAATGAAAAGAAACATTTAATAAAAATCTCTTTACAGATTTAACAAAAATGATTTCACCAGAAGCAACATTCTGCTTCACAATATTACATCTCGGGAGTACTCTACAAAAACTCATTGCTCCTCTAGAAAAATCGAAATTCTCGTTATTCCAAGCATTCAAGTAATTTCATTAAATGATTTAGTTACTTCCAAAATTAATCAATTTACTAAAAAGTTAGTTGATCTCTAATCGATTAATGAAATTGAAAAAACCTTGCGGTGGTTATTTTTAATCAAAATGGCCGGTTGCCTTTAGAAAACTCCCTAACTACACCAATTGTACTTGGTCTCAAAACTACTTTTACTTTTATTCCGTTTTAATTTAATTTCAAATATATGTGTGTTTTTTAAATATATATTTTTTAGATTTAAAACTATTTGGTCTATTGGTGCAAGTAGGCTTCACTAATTCTGGAGTAGCCTCAACTCTTCATCTCCAAAATTTAGCGAGATCGTGCCTGAGTTTTTCAATTTTTTCCTCAAACACGATTAAATTTTTAGTTTTCGGGCGCGATTTTTGAATACTTTGCACAGCAAGTTATGTTTATAAGGAGTTGAAGACTCGCTTTATCCTTTGCTGCAAGATTGCTGGAGACTGGAAGGAAAGCCGCGCGATGTTTTGCGAGATAGAGATCGATCAAACTTTCAGCAAGCAATCCCCTCGTATCCTCGAACGAAAATCGGATGGATTATATTCCTTCGCTTTCCACTTCTTAGCCACCCAAACCATTTGTACCCATTAAGGATTGGTTCAAGACAAAGGGAATTGAATCCGAGACGAGCTTGCAAGAACTCTTCAAAAGGTTAGAAGGCAACTCTGCAAAGACAACTGTAAGTAAACCATGCAAAGCTTTCGAAAATTCGCAAAAAATATCTGAAGAAATTACTGGTTGAGCTTTATTCCCAATGGTCTCCTCACTGATCCAGATTAGATAAAATGATGAAATAATAATTAAAATCATGCAAATGGACGATTTTCTATCAAGCAATAAAAAAACATTTTGCAATATGAGAAATAATCAATTTGCTTTTTAATAGTCTCATTTTTCCTTTATTAAATATTTACTGTAGAATGTGATAATGACATAAAGGCTATTTTGATCTGTCTGATTTAATCAAAGAAAATATAACTTTTTTAATAAAATAAAAAGACAAATATCTGCGCTTTTGAATAAAAAATAAATAAATAAAAATATCAATAATTTTAATGAGCAGAAAGAAAATTACTCTTTTTAGTTCTATTTCAACATTTTTTTTCCTTCCTTTGGTTTCTTTTATTTTTTGTTTTCTTGTTCTATAAAAAATCCTTTATTTATTAAGAATTTATGCCCGTGTTGTTTCACCAAATGGCTCTTTTGCTAAAAATATTCTTAAGATTAAATATAAATTTATATGCCTTATAACGTTCTGAAACATTACTACATAGCGAATATTTATATCGATATATTTCGGCGATGTGGCGCCGAGCTGCGGCGCCTGTTTACCAAGTTGGAAAGATGAATTGCTTGAGCGATGTTATCTTATACTTTTATTTTTAGTGAAAAATAATTGAATATAAGTTTTTACCTCATCCAAAAATGTACCATAACCAAGATCTATTGGATAAATTAGATAAACGTCAACTACAATGGGCCATAAAAATGCCTCAACCAGTGTCGTAGGAACATATTAAATTATGTCAGAGGGCAAACAATGCTTTTACCATGGGCTTAACGAACATGGGGTGCTCAGCTAACGAACCAAATCCGCAATGCCAAAAAGCTCTGGAGAATTCAAATTGAAAAGTTTTTGTTGCAAAGAGTAGAGCTATTGATTCATTAAAGAGAAATAAAAGAAGTTGTCCTCTGCGCTTGATGCCAAACATATACACATATATATGTGAGTATGTTTATTTGCATCAAGCAAAGACAACCTCTTTGTTTCTCTTTCTGGAGAATTCATCAACGATTCTTCTGACTTGTCGGCTTCATGCAGCTTTCAATCTTCTGCGCGCAATTTGTTGCCTAAATACAGGCACACCAACGTAATAAATCAAGTTCAAATTCTAGACTACATTTTGAGGATTTCAATTTGCAGAGTTATTTATTTTATTTTATATAGTTAAATACAATATTTTTCTTATGGAATTTAGCCGAACACTAGGGGGCGTCCCTTTAATTACGTGAGGCGTTTAGTGGGGCTGAGCCGAATCTCACCCAAGAGAGAGGGGGCTCGAAAATATCACGTGCATTTTTTTACCATAAGAAACAGTATAAAATTGCGAGAAACTGACTTAAATTATGTAAAACATACCCTCAACTAAAATGCTAAATCCTACACAATAATATTTATCGGCGTGCGAACGCCAAAAAGAAGCACAGTAGCCCCTCGATGAGCGATCTGCCACCGGCCAGCCAAACGCGCAAATCAACGAAATCGTAGCCAGTGGCGGCGCAGGGCGGTAGTGGGTAAAATTTTACTGCACAGACAAAAAATTCATTTTAAATGTTGGGGTCCCTTTTTATTTGTTTATATATATATTGATTAAAGGTACCAACAAAATATTTCAACATGCTAGGAATGTTATAATATAATATAGATATAACGCATATATCGTCGGCTTAAGTGTAAAGCTACAATCCCTATTTTTTTTCATATAAGACATATTAATAACGTTCGAAAGAAAAAGAGATGCAGCATCGTCCAAGTAAAACTGCTACTTAAAATTAAAAGTAACCGTAAGTTGGGGGAAAAAAATGGAAAGACAATATTAAATTTTGTTTGTTTTTTCTGCCCGTAAAAATTTTCATATGCGATGGGTTATTCTCAAAGGCGACGATATGGCTTTCTAAGACAATATCCATCTATAATTTTTTATTTTGAAGTGCAAATTAATTTATTATTTTCTAAATCATTGGCCAAAATTTTTTTTCAACATGAATTATACCTAAATCACATAATCTTTTGTTTAACATGGAACTAGTTAAAATAATTCTTTAAAACGACGCAGACAAGAAATTTTAAAATTTAGCTTTGTTGGTTGTTTCATTATATAATAAAACAATTTAATTGGATATAAACTTGCCAAGCTATAAATTTAATTTCAAATAACGTAACAAATTTTCTTTTGAATCAATTGAAGAACGTTGTACTTTCCTATAATTTCATAGATTTACTATAAGCGTCTGCTATAGAACTTGGGACTCGTTCAGATCTCAACTCTTTTGTCTGCGAAGCCGTTTGTACCAAACTTGGGCCCCTTTTTCACATTGATACTTTTTATTCAAGATAGCATTAATTTTTGAAAAGTTTCTCAACTTTTAATTTATCTAAATATTTTTAATCGAATGTTTTCTACATTTGATTCAATCGTGAATTCCAATGTTATAGAATTTTTGTCGTATATTGAGTGAAATAATATTCGGACTTATATATTTAATGAAATAATGATATTAAATAAATTAAGTAATTGTTCTCATTAATAACAAAGATGAACATACGTCAAATCTGTAAATTATTTTACCTGCGCTTATTTGAAAAAGATATTTATCGCAAGACTACTGCGGATTACGCGTCAGAGTCATGGAGTCTAAGTCTGACCAAGAGAGAAAAAGATGTGATCCACTTAGCTACAATCCAACGTCATTTCGTGTATAGCCTGCCTGAATAAACTCGGTCAAAATAATTCGTTGACGTATCAATTATTCTTTGCTATATTAATGAAAAAATTGAGCTTTGCGTGATCTCATGGTCCAAACGCAACAACAATAATAATAATGAGAAAAAATTGAAAATTTATTTAATATCGTTATTTCAAGTTAGAAATATATAAGTTCAGATATTATTTTCACTCAATAATTACTAAAATTTCTATGCTTTAGATTTTGATTTAACTGCATTGTAGAAACATTCGATTAATTAATGGCAGTATCTAACATACATGGTGTAATAGATCAAGCGCTCTTAATGAGATTAAATATATAACATCTGAGATTTCACCATTTGGTGATCCATCCGAATGTCTAAGTGCCATACGCGAAATGACGTTGATTGTAAATAAGTGATTCACATCTTTTTCTCTCAACTAGACTAAAGACTCCGCAGACTCCAATAGCGTATCCACAGTAGTCTCGCGATAAATTTCTTTTCGTAAACAAGGCGTCAAATAAATTTCGTTGATGTATCAATTATTCTTTGATATATTAATGAAAAAAATTATAAAATTTATTTAAATATTTTTATTTAAACATTTATATTAATCATTAATAAATATTTCTGTTAGTCATATTTTAAAACCTCGGACGGTTTTTCATAAATTTCACCCCTTCATTTCTTGGGACTGAAGAAGGGGAAGTTTGAGTTTTTCAATTTGCTCTTTGTTAATGCCAAGCTTACCAGTATTTTAAATTTCATATTTTCAGTACATTTGTATTTTCACTTTTATGTTAATTAAGCCTATAATTACTTACCCCTTCATTTTAGGTTCTGAAAAAGAGAAAGTTTCACTTTTTCAATTTTTCCTTAATTGTAGCCCAAATTCTACCAGTATGAAAATTTGGCATTTTAGGATCAGAAGTAATTTCAGGTTTTTGATATGTGAGCCGTCAGTCAAAGTAATGGCACATTTCAGATTCCTAATAACTATAAGAAGGTTATTCATCAATGATTTTAGGTGTTCCATGGGCCTTATTAGACATGCAAAATTCCAAGCGTGTAGTCAATAGTTTTGAGTTATGGGGGGTTGAAAGTATCTCTGAAATGGTTTCATAAATATACACGGCAGTTCTTTTTTTCTCTAACTTGCATACACTGTGCTGTGTCTAGATAGTTAATTTACTAAATAAAATATTTTGAATAAACTGAATATGTATGTATTGTCATTATATACAATGACCATGCTAAAATGTATACAATCAGCATAGATATGATGGTATGCCTTTTTATAAATAATTATAAATATTTATTTTTAATAATCATCATCAGCTTGCGTTCTCGTGTCTTTAGTCTACAAAAAAAAGTATTGACATGTTTCTGCTGCAAGTTGGTACAGTTGGCTCCGGTCAGGCGTTATCTACATGCTTATAAAAGGGCCTTTCGTGATTTTATTATTTGTCCTTAACTTTACAATTATTTATTTAGTTCTTCTTTAAGCCTCTGGGATAACTCAAAATAAAATTAATTATCTGTTTTATTAAATAAGATGTTTTTAAAATTTTCACTATTCTAAGGAAATTAAATCAATAAAAATCAAATAGTTTTTTAACCGACTTTGAAAAAAAGGAGGTTATCAATCATCTAATGCAGTTTTTTTGTGTTTGAACATTTATTTCTCAGCTTTATGTGGACCACCAATTTTTTTTAATGGTTCAGTCTAGTACCCGATTGGTCCTGTTTTTTTTCATTGCTATTGGACCTATTTCGTTATGTATGTACACGCATAACTTTGTTTATGGACCGAATTTTAATGATTCTTTCTGCGTTTCTGGATCAGCATAGCTCCAAGATGCTCAAGATACCTGGTTTATTTATTTATTTTATCTATGTTCAGTGAGAACTTTTGTCACGTAATGATTTTACGATTCTTTTTTTATTGGAAAGAGGTACCTTAGGCTGGTCCTATATTAAAATTTCTATATAATTTTACTATAAAATATAAGAAGTCCGGTCTCAAAAGTTTTTAGTAGCTAATATTACATACCAGATACCAATTTTGTAATCTTAGAACATATTTTTTATTTTCAATACTTATCTAATTAATACAGCAAGAAAACACAGAAAGCACGAATATTTTTGTATTTTTTGCAATGAGTTAATGTAATTTTGCTGTATACAATATAGCATTTTCTTTTTTTTTACTATACGCAATCTTTTAAAATTTCTTTATCTATTTGTATTGTAAACATATAAAAAATTTCAAATTTTTTAACAGTGCCCCCTCCCCTCAGCTAAGAGGCTGGTTACTCTCATGGCTCCCCCCCCCTTGAATGTGATTTATTTTTTAATTTGATGTTTTTTATTTTATTTTAACTTTTTTCATAATCAATTTAAAAAAATCGACTTTTGTTTTAAAGAGTACTTCTAGACCATGGACTCTTTTTCAAAAAAATTTAGGATTCCAATACCCACAATAACTCAAGAACAGAAAGTTTCGAAAGTTCGTCCACTTCCACTTTTGAATTTTTATTGTTGGGAAACTGATCCGATTTTCGCCACTCAGCTCGTGAACTTTCGGTTCAAGAATGTAGAAAACATTTTTTTTTTTTCGCTATTTTTTATTGAAATTTTGAAGCCATATCATAAATACATAATAGAACTTTACTCATTATAGCAATAATGTTTCAAAATATATAGTAACTATATAGGGGGAGGCAGATTTCTGAAAACTATATAGGTAATATATAGTTACTATATATGTAGTTTGAAACATTGTGCTACTAGGTATATTGAGTTTGAAAATGTTTTCACTTTTTCCTTCATTTTTGTAGGTATTTATTTGGTTTGAAATTGTGTCAATTTTATTAATGACTGAGAGAAGTTATTAGACAATCTTGTCAATTTGGAAATCATTCGAGATTCCATCCGTTAAATTTAAGCAAATAACAATTATGTACATATTAATATCCTTAAGCAGAGATTATACATATATTCTTCAACAGATTAAGCTAGGCACTCGGAGTTCTGGAGAAAGGATATGTATATTTAAAAGAACATTAATATAAAATCAGAGAGAAATCTGCTTTTGACTCAGATGATGAATCTGCTGTATTTCCAAAAATAAAATTTTTATTTATATTCATAAAGAGTAGACACTCTTGTTCTGATGACAGTTTTTAACTGCTTTTATATAGATTCTTTTTCCAAATCTTGCTCTTTAATTTTTTAATTCATTGTTCAACATATGATAGAGTTTAAAATTTAAAATATGAATTTTCAAATTTTATCTTAGATGTTATTAAATAAGTTTTGTATGTCAATAGGATTTTGAAATTAAAATAACACATAAGAAATAAATTAGTGAAAATCTTTTAATTTTTTTTGGAAAATAATATATCTTTTATGATATAAAAGAATAAACAAATTAACATTTTTTTATTTTTATTTTTCCTTTAAAAATTAATATTTTATTTTTAAAACTCAAAACTGCTATTACAAAATTAAGTTCAAATTAAGATGAGAAACGTATTTATCATACGGGAATCTGTACACTTTTTGAAGATCAAATATCACTAAGTTTTGAAAAATTTCACTTTTCCTCCAATTTTAAAATATGGAACTCTCAGAAGTTTGTATATAATAAATCATTACTCTATCAGTTATCCGATATGACGCAATATTAATAGATAATTTAATTTTTATTTCATCGTTGTGCTCCAACTCGCAAAACAAATAACTTATTTGAATTCATAAATAATATATTATCGATACTTTTTTCTACACATTCTGATTCTTAATTAATTTACAACCATCCAGTTAATATCACTGCATAAAAAGACGATAAATCTCTAATCGTGAGAGTAGAGAATAAAAATATTTAGTTATTTTCTTTCTTTGGAAAAAACAGTTGGTGCCAAAGAAAAATATATGAAGACATATCAGATTGGAAAGCTATCGTGTTGGAAAATTCTACCTGGAATTGCTACTTTTAAACAAAATTAATGTAGCATTGACAGGACAAAAGAAAGTTCAAGGAAGAATAATCTTTTTACATTTTAATTAATAAAACTTATTTATCTTAGTACAAAGATTTTGGACTTGATATTTGAAGAAAAGATAATACGTTTCTGATTTTTGAAGATTTACGAGTTTCAATTAGTATGGGAAATTAATTAATTTAATATTGTAGTATTTGTAGTTTAAACATTGCTGGTCATAGTGCAATGCAGATAAAGCACTTTTAACATTTAAATGACATATCGTGTAGAAGCGTATCCGCTTTTACCGTTTAGCTTTTATACCTAAAGATACCACACTCGTTCTAGAAGATGTCTTATTGGGTCGGCTGTCTTTAAGATGCCTTAACATATCTAGAAGAAACTTGGGGTGGTTCGAAAAACATCTTCAGAGCAAGTTCAGCAACAGGCTAGATAATAGGATTCCCGTAAAAGCATGTATTTTGTTTGTAATACGCGATTAGCTGATTCCCAACAGTCTTTCTGAGTTGAAATTAAAGAAGGGGGCTTTGAAATAGGACCTCAAATCAAAATATTTTTTACCAAGAAAAACTTAAATTTATTTCCAAAGAATATTGCACAAAGACACAAAAAGTTTGATCTAGTATTACTATATTAATAAAATCAGATAAAACTCATTAGTTCAAGAAGTTTCCGCTTTGCTACAGTTCAATCCGATCTCTCGAAAGAGCCAACTCAATTCATTTGTTTGTTATCTCATGATCTTTAGTAACTGCAACATTTTTCCCCAGCTCTTCAAGACTTCAAGGGAAGTAACCTTTGTCCCTAAATTCTCCCTTTCCCCTCTTTCGGTTATGCAATATATGTTGCTTCTTCTCGGTGTCTTTTTACTGATTCCATTAAAAATAATAACCCTAGTAAAAGTTTAGATAACTTGTAAAACTCCAACTCTATTGGGGTAATTTTAAAAATGTTTCACTATAAACCTACAAGGTACTTTAAGTTTTGGTTGTATTTGTCATTGTGTACATTTATCCTCGTTATTTCATAAGTTATACAGGTATGGTTAATTTTGAAACACTATGATTGATTGAATCTTGTGGCAGGTAGTTGAAAAAATTCTGTCACACGACCAGAGTTAAATCTTTATGCTAAATCAAGCTCAAATAACAGAATACTACCATCCCAAAAAAATCATTTGCTTCTTTTAACTTATCTAAAATCACTTCATTCACAAGTATTAATTTACATCATAGTTTGTTTTCACTAAGTGCCATTTTTTTGCTGTCATATATAAATACACGTTCAAAGGATTTCCATCTCTAACGGTAATTCAACAGCCTGGAGAGATGTTGGCAGTTGGGTTCTGTCTCCAGAGGGAACCATTCTAACATCTAAATTAAACATATTTAATAACCTCTTTGATAATATCTTTTAATTTAGTATTTTTCTTAAGTAAATTTATTACTAAGGACTTTACTATCAGTGAAGCTTAAATTTCGGAAAATTTTAGTATTTTCCTAAATTCAAAAACTCATTAGTTTACAATCATTATATACTTAATAAGCAATAATAAAATGTTATTTATAGTCATTTTCTTAAGTTTTTTCGATTTTACTAGAAACCAATTATAAGAATTTTGTATAATTAAATTTTATCTTGTCTCTTGCCAGAAATTCTGGTTTCTAGGGAAAAGTTTTAGAAACGCTCTAAGAGGAATGTAATTCAAATTCAATATGTATTGGTTTTATGTTTTTGATTTGTTGAAATCCTTTTCTTTACTTAATATAAATCTCCAAGCTAAATCCGTGATATTTGCAAACCCATGAGATTCGTCTGTCCGCTGCTCGTTTAATCATACACCTCTTGTAAATATTCTACCTAAAGGAATTAGGTGACTTATTAATTCTCCGGCGGCTTTAGTGGCTACTTTCAAAAGCTTCAATGTTGCGCTAATATTATGTATTGTACAGTAATGAAGCTGTTGAAGCTTTTATTTTTGTGATTAATTGATTAAAGTTTGAATTTTTATTGAATTCACATAAAGTAATTTAGTGAATATTTATTGAACAAATAATTACAGGAATATAAACAACGTTTTCGATCGGGACTGTTCTACATTGCTCTCAAGTATGAGACCAATCGATTATAGGATAACTGAGCCAATCGCTTGCATCTATAAGCTGCATCTGGCTCAAAACATTAACAGCTCAACGGCATCAGCGCTCTGTCGGATTGAGCATTACATGTTTTTTAAAGATTATAAAGCAAAAAAATTATATTGACAAATCAAATGATAATAATAACAATAATAATACATAACAATTAATTCACTTAATGTGTATGAATATTATAGTATCGATCGAAACGTTGTATTTATATTGTAATTATTTGCTCTACCCCCACTCCGCCCCACCCCACCCCCAACCGCGCCTCCCATCCCGGAATCCCCCACAACTGTACCCCTCCTCCTAAGACTCTCAACACTCGGGATCTGACCCAGTTTTTGCATTTCTAGTTTAATGGTCTACATATTAAGTGTGATATTTGCTTTGCCTGTACACCAATTTGCCTACATTCCTTCATATTGATAAACATTATAAAAATAAATAGGAAAATAATAATAAAACAAATAATTTTATAGGATCTTGAAATAAAAAAAAAAAAAAAAAAAAAAAAAAAAAAAAAAAAACATAAAAATTAAATAAGATTTGTTTCCAAGTTATTATATAAAAAAGACACTTCAACCACTTAATTGTAAACACACCTGTAATGTTATGATTTAGACACCGTTGTTAATAAAAACAAACAAATTTTTTTTTTTTTTTTTTTATAAATTTTATTAAACCAATTATTTTACATTAATTAATGTATACCTTGTATATTTTAGTTTGATTTTGAGATTGCTTCTCCACCATCGAGTGTCCTTATTCATATTTAGTCCGTGTTTTTAATAAGAGAAAATCTAATTAGATAAAAAACCTCTTTTTCCGATAATTATTTAATTCCATTATTCTCAATCAAGTCGATTGGTTAATCTTCCTTCCTCTCTCTCCCCAATCCCTCACCTCAAACAAAATTTTTTTTTTTTTTTTTTTTTATAAATTTTATTAAACCAATTATTTTACATTAATTAATGTATACCTTGTATTTTAGTTTCCGATTCCAGATTGTTTCTCCACCATCGAGTAAACCTTATTCATTTTTAGTCCTTGTTTTTAATAAGAGGAAAATCTAATTAGATAAAAAACCTCTTTTCCGATAATTATTTCAATTCCATTATTCTAATCAAGTCGATTGCTAATCTCTCCTTCCTCTCTCTCCCCAATCCCCTCACTCAAACAAAAAATTCTAATTTTAATATAATATATTAAAATTTTTCTTTATAACCTATTATAGTTTTTGCACTAAAAAACCAATTAAAAATAAAAAAAGATAATGAAAAATGTAAACAAACTTTTTTATTGAGATTTTTATCGATTAACAATTACTTTAATTAATAAGATCAATTAAGATTTAAAATTTGTTTGTCCAGACCAGCCAGATCGCTTTCTTATCCTCAAAACTTTTTTTTTTTTTTTTTTTTTTGGCTTTCGGCCTTTCTAACCATAAGCCAATTTACGATACTATATATTTTTTAATTTTGTATATACTCCCCAAGTCAGATTTAGCCGAACGCGTCGAATATTCGAACTCGGCTCGGCAGCAGATGATACGCTACTGACTAGCCTATTCGACCCCCTCAAAATTTGTTAATAGAATTTATCAACAAATCAGAGCTGTTTTCAAAATAGAATTAAGATATATAAATATATATATATATATATATTTAGAAGTTAAAATTAAAAGAAGTTGCAAACACATACAGTATATTGAAAACAGTTAGCCTTTTTAAAAGACTATTGATGAAAATGCTTTTTTAAAATAATAAGGTTAGTTCGAAAAGAACTATTGTCCATATGCTTTTCAAAATAAGAATGATGTCTCAATATATGTATGTGTTCGCCAATGAAATAATGAAAAATCCAATTTTACTTTTAGAATAGACCGCTTGCTAGTGAACTCGCTTAGCGTTCGTGCTGCTTTTTGCAGGCATCGTCATGTCAGAGAGCGCTTCATAGTGATGTTCTTTGTTCAGAAAGCCGAGCAAGAGAGGACAGATGTTAGCGACGTTCATGAAATATTTATGCGAAAAGAGACTGAGACGCTCGAGCTTCAGACACGATTTTAAACATTTCGATTTAGATATGCTAAGTGAAGTTTGTCGATTTGTTTAGTTTATAGTCAGCGAAGACGAGCGATAGTTAAGATGACACGATGTATTGATTAACGAGGTGTATTACGATGCTTTCACGATGACCCCCTAGACACGAATTTGAAGTAACCCTTTTTGTAACAACATATATAAAGAAATGAATCAGCGTGTTAATACATTTTCACCCTATGAGCCAAGGGGGTGAAACCCCGCCAGCTCTCTCGTACAAGTGGAGGTTCGTTCCAGAGAACGAACTTCGCTCTACAATGAGGGCTCGCCGGGATGAATCATAAAAAGTTCATCTACTGGAACGATTTGATGACGAAATGACGGAATTTTACTGAATCTGTTGATATTCTTAAAATTGTGCCTCAGAAAATGAAGAATCTTGGTCAGCATGTCAATATCGAGAGAAACTTGTGACTGATTTTGAGGACGTCAAAAAGCTTTTTTAAACTTATTTTTGATTTGAAAGGCGTAATCGTGACACATGAGGCGGAAATTGAAGCTCTTCGAAGGCTTTAATTCTGCGCTACGTCGAGAGCGCAAAGCAAAAAAAGCCGTTTGGTAGTGACTTCCTCTCAATCGGACTCTGGTAATTATCTTTCGATATTAGTTTGCCCCTAGCAGACCTTGCTGAAGTGTCTTGCCAGAAATCTTCGGTGGTAAGCTTGTCCGATTTTGGCCATCCAGCAGGCACGGGACTTCATCAAAAGATATCGCGCGAAACGACGGACAACCAGCTAAACAGTTGGGGGAGATGACTTTCTCGGAGCTTGCGAGCTGAGGGAACGATTGAAAAGTTCGACGAACGGGGAGTATTTCAATCGAACAGTGGATCAAAGAGATTCAGGATTTAGTTGAAGAACTTTGATGGGGCTCAGAATTTGAACGTTTTTTCTGTGAAGATGTCGCTAGCAGGCTATGCGAAAGATTATATTCAAAGCGAAAGAGGTTTGACTTTTGGAGTTTGCTCGAAACAGCTCTGGAAAACAAGAGAATTCTCGCAAAAAGATGAAAAAACGATGACGAGGACGGTATGATTTATCGATGTTGAATAAAAGCAAAGAGGATTGCTTGTCCATAGCGAGTAGGGTTCGGCTGGAAGAAGTATGTTTCATTTTGCGAGAAAGCCCTTCTAAAGCCGGTTACAGTACGACGATGACGACGATGTTGAACAAAAGCAAAGAGGATTGCTTTGTCCATAGCGAGGTCTACGAAGAAGAAAAGATGTATCATTTTGCGAGAAAGTTCCTTCCAGGACCGGCTGCAGCAGGATTAACGAGGACGACGCCGATGACGAAGGCAACAAGGAGAGGTTCAAAGAAGAAATCGCCGATACGGATTTGGATGAAGACGAAGATATTGAGGAGGATGCGTAGTTGATTTGGTGAAAGTGGTGTGGAAAGAAATTGCAAGCTCACTTGGCGGATGGGAGCTGGAAAGAAGAATTTAAGAATTAAAGCGAGGAATACACTTGAAAAGGTGAATTGCTTAAGGATGATGCCAAGAAGGAATTTAGAAATGAAAAATCAATTTAATTGGCGGATTTGCGAGAAGCAGCATGTCCAGGAAAAGATGAAAAACAAGCTTGAAGTCCAAAACAAGGGATAAAAGAAAAAGATACGCAACGAAGGACGAATAATAACCGCTCAGGTATCTCAACTAAAGATGTACCAAAACGTGACTCAGGAGGTAAGTGATGTTTCAAAAACTGTATTTAGCAATAAACGCTATTCGATAATTAAATTTGTAAAAAACACAAGTGAATATAACTTTTAAAAAAAATTTCATTTTTGATCGAGGAAAGAAGTCACGTGATTTTTGCGCCAGGTGCGCGGTTCGTAGTTCACGGGGTAAAGCCGTGCGTATGTGCGCGTATGTGTTTGTGAAAAGTGCTTCCAGTGAGTGCTAAAAGCGGCCTGAGACCCACCTGAAAATGAACACGTGTTTGAACAATACAAGGAGTAGCACAATGGATAAAGGTTTTTCTTTGAACAATTATTTAGATTAAAGCTATAATTAGCTAAAACATATGGCTCATTTTGCATGAAAAAGTTAAAATGTTTTCATCATAAAAATTAAGTTAGATATATAAGAAATTTCTGAAATTTAAATTATGAAGACGAAATTTTTGATTAAGATTGAAGCTTGAGCAATTCATTGTTCTTAGATTTTTTTGGTTTTTAAGCTAAAAATTAGTTTGTTTAAGTAAAGGAAGTAATTTTGTTTTTGAACGTTGAATGTTTAATTTTAGATTTCAAATTTTGAAAAGAGAAATTGTGTTCAGAGTTAAATAGGTGGATTTTGAGCAAAAGAATTTAATTTGAAGACGAGATTTTTAGACTAATTCAAAATTTAAATTCGAAGAAATTTTAAAATTAAAGATGGGAATCTTTGAGAAATTTTATATTTATCTGCTAAATTTTTCATGTGGTTAAATTTTGAAAAAAAGATTTTTTTTAGATAATTTTTTATGGTAGATTATAATTGAGCAAACGATTTTTATAAAGACTTGTGACCTAATTTATATAATTTGGATATTTAATGAGATCATTTGAAAAGAATTTAAATTTGGATTTTTATGATTATTAATTGAATTTAAATTAAATGCGAAGAATTTGATTTTTGAATTGAAGGAATAAACAATTTTAGATATAAGAGAAGTCTAATACTTTATTATTCTTATAGAGCGTAGATCATCATTTTGTTAAAATGATCTATTTTTAAATTGTTATACATATTTATAATTATTAAGTGTTTAAGACGTTGAAATTGTTTTTATGTGTGTTAAGAGTGATTAATTTAAATTAATGAGGGATTTTTCATACGATTTTGTGGACTTTTGTATAATTTGTTTTTCTATATAAGATTACATTATTTTGCTTTAATGGGGCTTTAAAACTATTAGATATTTAATTTGCGGAAGTAAAATTTTAGCAGTTGCAACACATACAGTAGACAGAAATGTTAGTCTTTAAAACATTATTGATGAAAATGCTTTTTTAAAATACAGTTAGTTCTGAAAGAACTATTGTCCATATGCTTTCTAAAAATAAGAATTTACGTCTCAATATATATGTGTTCGCTAATGAAATACTTAAAAACTAATTATTTTTAGAATAGGACCGCCTTGCTAGTGGAATCCAGTGCTGATGTCTGTGCTAAGGCTTTTGCAGGCACTTGGGTCGTCAGAGCGTTTCATAGTGATGTTTCGAATGAGGCTAAGGAGTGACAGATGTTAATGCTCACGAAATATTTATGCGAAAAGAGACTGAGACGCTCGAGCTCGTGTTTCAATGAGAGCCCGCTCAATATCGCCTTGATTTAGATAAAGTTGCTGAAGTTTGTCGATTTTGTTTTGGCTTACAGTCAGCGAAGACGATATACAAGATAACACGATACGATTAACGAGGTATTACGATGTTTTCACGATGACCCCTAGACACGAATTTGTATAACCCTTTTTGTAAATAAATATATATAAAGACGAATCAGTGTAAGCGTTATTATTTCACCCCTGCGAGCGCTTGCTGGTGAAACCTGCCAGTTTCAGCAAGTGGAGGCCTGTCCGATGTATCCTTAGTGGGGGTGGAACTCTGCCCCCTACATATAAATATGCTAATTTTTGCTCGTTTAATAAAGAGTAGATAAATTAATCGTGTGATTTAAATAAAATTCAAACTTAATTATGTATTTTATTAAAATTTTTCATTATTTATATTAATTTTAACAAAACAAATATCACTAAAATTAAGTACATATATGAATATAAAAGAAAAAATAAATAGTAACAAAAAAAGCGTATTTTAGGCAATTTTTTTCAACTTTATATAGTATCGAAGAATAAAATTTCTATTTTACAAAAAAAATACTAATAAAAAAGTTAAAGTTATTATGAGTCCAAAAGTTCATATGAATATATATATATTTGTTGCAAGGCACGCCCTGACCCCCCAACTCAATGAATCCACCTCACAATTAAGGCTCCTGTCGACCCATCCGAGGTTCACCCCACACCATGAACTCCGTGCCCAACCCCCGCCCCCATACCACAGAACCCAAACTCCTCACTTCACTCCACCCACCACACTCTCAAAACCCACCCAGCACCCCATCCCTGCACCTGCCACCTCACCACCCCCAACCCTCACCCCACCCACCTCAGCCCCCAACCTACGAACCCCAACCTCACCCCCCACTCAACCCACCACACTCACTGTGAAACCCACCTTACACCCCACCCTGCCCCCACACCACCACTTCAACACTGTAACTCAAACTTCACCTCGACCCCCAACCTACGAACCCCAACCTCACCCCCACTCCAACCCACCACACACTCCACGAACCCACCCACCCCAACCCCCGCTCCCCACACCACCACTTCAACACTGTAACCTGCAACCCCCCCTACCCTCGGACCCCCCATCCACCACCCACCACCCCCGTGCCCCCCCCCCCTCATCTGCCATGCTCCCTCACTCCACCCACATTCCACTCGCGCATCCCATGCTCCCAACCCACCCCCACTCCACCCCCACCCAGTTTTTTGCATTTCAGCCTTCTTTAGTGGACTCTAACAGATTATGTAAACAAAATTTGGTTGAGTTTGGTCCAAGAGCAAGAATTTTCATTTTTGATCACCCCCCCCCCATTTTAGGTGGTTAGTTTTTGCATTTCTAGCTCTCTGTGAGTCCTACAGATTATGTATATGTGTAATTAAGGGAGTTTGCTCCAAAAGCAAGAATTCTATTTTTTGACCCCTCCCCTTTTTTAAGTAAAAGGTTTTTGCATTTCTAGCTTTCTAGAGTCCTCAGATTATGTATACAAAATTTGGTTGAGTTTGGCTGCAAGAGCAAGAATTTTCATTTTTTGACCCCCCCCATTTTGTGGACGCTCCCCCATTCTGGGTGTTAGTTTTTAGATTTCTTCTTAGCTCTAGAGTCTACAGATTATGTATAAAAATCGAAGGAGTTTGTTCGGCAAGAATTTTTTCATTTTTTGACCCCCCCCCCATTTCCTTGGGTGGTTAGTTTTTGCATTTCTAGCTCTCTTTAGAGGAATTTATTTATACAAAGCTTGGCTGAGTTTGCTCCAAGGGCAAGAATTTATATATTTTCTCTCCTTCCCCTTTTTTGGGTGGTTTTTGGGAATTTTTAAAACAAAAGTTGTCAGAAATCACATCCCCCTACAACTTTGCTCATTATAAAATTTCCCAGAGTTAATGGTTTAAGAGTTATTTTTACAATTTTTTTATTCGTGCACTCCCCCAAACCCCTCTTTTGGGGTCAAAATATCAAAAACGTTATATAGCCAAAACGTAAGTTAGAAGACTCTGGTACAAATATGAAATTTCATAATAATCCTTCAGCCGTTTTGACGTGAATCGTGAGCAACTTTTCGCGGAACCACTGAAACAGACAGACAGACAGACATACAGATAGGAATTTTTTGTTGAGGTTTTCGTTCGGTAACTTTGTTTGAAACAAAAATCAAAATTTGGCGTGATTTGGACCACACAGACTAAACCTGAATTATATATAGATATATAGAAATAAAATTTTATTAATGAAAAATTTAATTCTTTGCAATAAAAATTCAATGCGATTTTTGTTCTTACAATTTTTTACTTTCACTCCATTTATGTCGAAATCTTGGTTTTGGTATACTTTAGAGATAAAAATAAGCTAAATTCTCGTTTTTTTTAATGATAATTAACGCTTGGATTTATTTGTTAGGTGTTTCCGCCGTGTGGCACAGCATGGCTTTTTTAAAGGCAATCACTTATAATCGTATCACCATGTCGATAAAATTCTGTAGATCGCTGGTGGCGGTGGTTGTTCCTGCTAGAGAGCTTCACTTTTTCAACGACACGCCTCTGTTAACTCTGTGGGGTGGGGACTAATGAATTGATACAGTCGGTTCTTTACAGAATTAAACTAAATATTTTGATTCATTTTAAAGACACGGAGAGTCCTCAATTTTGGTATTATTTTTTAGTCGATTTTTGTATTTTAATAGCTTCCGTATACAGTTTAATTGAAGATTATGTGAAAATTCATTCAACTTTTCCTCATAGTCTAAGATCCCGACTTAGAAGGACCTTCACCTATCGAGTTTCCTAATGAAATTAACATTTTAATAATATAATGTATTAATAAACAAAAACTTGATAGGGTCGACATCCAATTTCCCCTGCATATTATTTTCAATAAAAAATTGTTAATTTTATTACATAAATGTAGCTATCGAATTTCCAGATAAATATATTACCAATCGAGAGTAAAATATGTATATAAAATGTAAAAGTTGGGGTCGCCATCTTTTTTCCCTGCATAAGTCTCAGGTAGACAGGGTATCAACAGGTAATCTCCTGAATTAGTATTTTGTAGTTATATAGTTTTCTTTGTTGTTATATATGAAAATGTGTGATAATTAAAAAATAAAAAATAAAATAAATAAATAAATAAATAAATAAAAATAAATAAATAATAAATAAATAAATCTAATAAATTAGAAAAAATAGATATGCAGGAATTGGATATCGACCCTTCTAATGTTTTGCTTATTTATACATTATATTATCAAAATATTAATTTTAATAGAAACTCGATAGGTGAAGGTCGACCTAAGTCGGGATCTTGTACTATTATCAACAACATAAAAGTACTAATTTGATTTATCATACTGGAAAACATAAGGTATGAAACTTTCGGTACATCTCTTCTGCCCCTTGACTGGCTTATTTTATAGGGTGTGGAGTCGGGTCATCTTTATGTTTCTGAACAATTTCGTTGTCGTTGAAATCATGTCATACACCTATGCATGGGCACTTTTGAATTCGATTTCTTTGACGCCATGGCTTACTTTCTGCCTAGAATTATAGAAATGAAACTGAATATTAGAATCAATAGACTAAATTGTTAAGATTTCGAGAGAGGAATGCAACCCTTACACTGAATGTAATATAATTATATTTATTTATATAAAAGAAAGTAAAAATTAAATAAACTGATCACAAAAATAATTGTTATCATTAAAAAACATATTTCATTTTTAGGGACCAAATATTGTATCTTTTTACTTAGTCTTGAACAGAGTATCGAAATATTGGTCAATAGAACTCGTAATAATTTTCACTTTTTAATTGATTAAGTCATTTTTAATATTCGAATAATTAAAACTGCCTAAAATAAATAATGCCCGAAAGTTTCAGATAAATATTTTTTTTTAATTCCGTCATTATTAAATTTATTTATTTTGTTTACTAGAAATTAATTTTGTTCAATTATCGAGAGGGCTATGTTAGTCGTTAATGTTTATTTGACATATGTATCAAAACCGAATTCACATTTATTTTAATATTTTATTCATAAATATTACAGGTGAAAACGATTGTTTTTATCTTCTAATTTATATTAGCTAGGTTTATTTATTTTAATTCCATGGATTAACTGCGCGGTTGTTCGATTTTCCAATATTAAATAAAATTAGTAGTTAAATACTTTAGCAAATTTCTTTCTAAAAACATTTTTTTGTATTATGGATATTGATGAGGCAGTCCAAAAAAGAAGATAATTTACACTATCTTTTTATTCATAAACCGGACGTGTTTCGGAGGCTATTCCCTCCTCTTTCTAGTTTTGAAAGTCAGTGAAGGAAATACAATGCGGCATTCTCTCTCATTCCCTCATTCTCTTACATTATAATTCTGCTGAGTAATGAAATACAAGAGCATATTGTTACTGCCAATTTGAAAGAGAGACTGACTTTTCAAAACCCCGAAGAAGGAGGGAACAGCTTCCTGGAAATTTAGTTTTATGAATAAGATAGTGTAACATTCTCTTTTTTTGGACTGCCTCATCAATATCCATACAATTTAATTCAATTTATCAGTCCGTCTCCAAATTACTCCAATCTTATTTTTTTGTAATTGGCAATATTTTCAGTCACATCCTTTAATCTTTTGATTTATTGCCCTCCATGGCAATTACTTCCTTTCTCTCTTATTCTCTCAGCTTCCATCAACTCATTGCAGTTATTCCAGTTATGTTCTTCTTTTATTAGCACTATCGACTTTGATTGCTGGATATCTCATAGATTCATACAAGTTTAGTGGTTATTATTAATTAAAAAAAATGAATTTTTTTTATATTTGAGATTAACTCTTGCAAAACTTTAGTGCTTCTAAAGCATTTTTTTCCCCCGATGAACCGGTTTGAATTAAAAACTCGAACTTGGCACGATGGTGCAATTTATTCATATGCAAACCGGAATGTTAAATTTTAGCCAATTAACTATAACTGTTAAGAAAATTTGACTACATAAAAACAACATTTTCATAGGAATTTTAAGATTTTAAACTTTAAATAATAATTTGTAGTTGTAGTATATCTTTATTGAAAAGAAAAAAAATATTGATTGTTATATAAATGAAATTAAAATACAAATTTTCATAAAACAATACTAAACGTTGAATAAAGTCAAAGGTTGAAAATTTCTTCTTTTACTACTGAAAATTTTTATTACCAAAAAAGAAAAACTGCAACATTTTACTGAAAGTCATTTTAAAATTTTTATTAAAGTTTATTCTCTATTATTAATCAGAGAACACTGCTATTTAGTTCAATTGAATTAAAATAAAAAAATATTCTAATCACTAAGTATGAATATGTTACAAATACATTTTATATTCAACTTTCATCTCCTCAAAGGTGATCATATTAGTTTATAGTAAGTAAAGAGGATAATTGGTAAATTTGTGTTTTGGACAATCATTTTTAAGTGTTCGAAAAATAACAGTTTTTCGATTTTTTCAACTCCCTACAAATGGGGTGAAAGTATGATTTTGATAAAGTGGAATATAATTTAATAAATTTCAGCTCATTTTAATTTAAATGTGGACCAACACCTTATTTTCTTGTAAGCAACATATTAATCGCATGTTTGTACTTATTATACGTTCCCTAATATATTTAGATGCAGTTCGCTCGTTCGCCTACTCTCATTTTTCGCGCAGAAAGCTAAAACATTTTCATACCACGGACGTTTGATCTGGCAACATTACCACTGACATCAAAAAGACAAAGAATAAAAAAGATTTCATGAAACAACTCAATGCGAAATTCAGATGAGAACAGTATAGTTGAGAGAATTTACAAAATCCTTAAATGGTGCTAAAGCCAGAATATTGATATGGGAATGAGGATTTAGTGACGTTGCCAAGCTCGACCTCTCACTTGATATGCCATGAGGAAAAATGAAAACCACTAAAAAAGTAATTTAATTTTGAATAGTTACATATAAAATTAATAAACACTTTAGATGGACATTTATTTTAATAGAAAAATATTTTTATATCTTCAGTTAATAATTCTCAGCTTTTCAAATAATTTCAAGAAAAATTACGATTGTTATTGCATCAGAAACAGTCGCTTTAACATGTATTGATAGGGTTCGTGTTAAATATGAAAATTTCAAAGGTCACACGGTAAATTTCATTCAGATCCAAGCGCTATTAATGATTTTTCTAAGTTTCAAAAGCAACACTAGTAAATAAATATTTGAATATAGACAATGATATAAGTTGGATAAGTTGTCTAGATCAACACAGCTACCTTTAATTCAAATATAAAATTTAAATATTTACAAAACTATTTTTCTGCATTAGAAAAATTTGAGGATTGTTACACTCAACAAATACTTGCCTTTGAGCAACGGAATTGATGGCAAATAAATATAACAGCACATTGATATCATTTAGCCGCAAGATTCATTGATTTTAATTTTATTTTACCAGAGAGCCGCATGTCAGTGTATAACTATTCTTCTGTGTAGGTCATTTGAATTCACCTGGATTAAGCAATATTGTCTGGAATGGATTCACTAATAAGTCAATACTATACAGTATTTCTAAGCCCTCTAGAATTAACTTCACCACTTGTTGTTTACTTCTGATAATTTGATCAGTTATTTCAATGATTCTGAGAAGCTTCTTTTATTAGAGAGGCTCATTAAAATACTCCAAATAAGCTAATTTTCTATACTAAATATAGCGTTAGAATTTAATAACTGTGAGAACATTATTTTTCAATTATATTCAAACTTCCCAATCGATCATAAACCGAAAGGCTAGGCGCATCATGCAACGAGGCTGGTGTTGAAAAAGCATCTTTGGGTACCAAATTAAAATAGAGAACAAAGAAAAGATGTTTTTAGTTATAGATAATAGATGATTAGGCTCGAACCTGGACTTAGCACAAAGTCCGGTGGATGTCATAAGAGCCTTAGCCTCCTATATCCTTAGCCACTGATCCCCGAACCTGTTTAATACCTACTGTCTATATACCTATGGACTTGAAATTGTATTTTTATTAATCTTTAATCTCATTGTAGTTCATTGTGCAAAAGCAGGTGTCATGGCAAGCAGCTCTGTGGGGTGGTTTGACTAATAGTATACTAGCTTACATGCCTTAGGCGGCGTTCTTGCTAGCTGAGGGCACGCCCCCTGGCTTCCCAGCCTCGAACCCCACCCTCACTCCCCACTTCACCCACCCACCCCTGAAACCCACTCCAATCAACAACCCCTGCCCCTCCATACCACCTGCCAGAACACATCTGCACCCTAACCCATCAATCCCCTCACCCTCACTTCCACCACCCCCAAAACCCCTCTGTACCCCACCTCACCATGCACCAGTTCTCAACTCCCTGCCTCCACACGACCACCTGCACCATCCACCTGGACCTGAATTTCAGCATCCAACCTTGGTACCACACCCTGCCTAGCTGCCAGACCTACCTCACATAGTGCTCCCCATCTCTCTCACCTCACCCTATCAAAGGCTTAGTCCTCACCCTAATCCCATTCCACCCCTCAACCACCTCCGAAATCAGTTTTGCATTTCTAGCCTTTTAGACCTGCAGAGTATGTATACAAAATTTGGTTGAGTTTGGCCCAAGAGAAAGAATGCCATTTTGACTTCTCCATTTTTGTGTTAGTTTTTGAAGCTTAGCTCTAGAGCCTAGAGATTATGTATACAAAATTTATTGAGTTTACCTATATGTGACTTATATTCCCCCTTTGGGTGTTTTTGGGGAAAATTTTTAAATAAAAGCTGTCAGAAATCAACTTCTACAACTTTGTTTATCATAAATTTCAAGTTTTGAAAGTCCTGGTTCACTTAACTGTGCTAAGAAGATGTGAGTTTCATCTATGACATGAGGTTTTTTACATTAAATATTAATTTTTTTATTTCTGGTTTAGTTATTAAAAATTTAAACTTTAGACTTGATCTTATGGGTTATAGCTCATCGGAATTTTTACATACAGCTTGATATTATTTGCTTTGGAGTTAGCTAAATGTTATTTTATCTAGTAAGTTCTGGATTCTAAAATTATATTAAGCAAAATTCTGTAAAAACTGAGGATAGCTACCATTATGAGGATAAAATCTTACAGAGTTTCGGGCTTTTGAACCACACTCACGGAATAAAATTGATCGTTTAATGACAAAACCCCATCTATTTAGAAGGGAATGCTGTGTGCACAGTTTAACCACCAGATAGACAAACTTGGGGGATTATTTTTGAAGAAACTTTTAAAGCATTTACCTTTGAATATTTTCTACAATAAGTAAAAGGAGCCAACAGAGTAGAAATAAGACAAGCCTTGAGGGATCATCTTGCTATAGTAGTTGCCCTCTAGACTCAAAATAAACAATAATTTAAATTTTCTAATTTTAATAAATTTATTTGAATACAGAAATTGAAAGTTTCACTTCCCCTTTAGATCTTGTGAGATGAGGCTATATATTTTTTTTTTTATTTATTGAGAATCCTTGTTATAGAGCCTCTGTCACCATAAAAATTCGAAAATACCCAAAACAACGACCACGCTAATGTGGAGCCATTTTTTCTCACAAGCTATAAAAAACAGACAAAAATTAAGCAGAATCCAGACTTGCGGATTATTTTTCCTGATAGCACAACGAAAAATTCTACTTACAAAATAGAAAGTAAACATTTAAATGAATAAATGATATAATATGTGTTTTTGACTTGTCAATGCTTTAAATCTTTATTATGCTTATGTGTTTTTCATCATTTTATAGTATATATTTTCAAAATAAAATACACTTTTGCACTTCTAGGATAATTAGGGATTTTTTATTATAAAGTTAAATTATTTTTATCATGTTGTTTGTTTTTTTCAAAAGTATCTCCTCTTGCTTTTAATCTTTAATTTTGATTCAAATTATCTTTTTGATATTTTCCTTTTGCCAAGCATTAGACAGTATTTCATGTTCGTAACTAATGTTCAGCGAATGGATACTGACGCCACTTCAGAGACAAACTTTTCTCTTGCTGTTTCGACACAAATTTAAATCTTAGTTTTTTAAATTAGAATTATAATAAATATGTCATGTAGGGTATAAAATATCCTATTTCATTTTTACGCCATCAAGTAGTTTGGTTTATCCATCTCTTTATTTGATCAGGGTCAACACACATATTGTAAATTTTAATAAGTATTGCGAAACACCACTAACTTCAAACTATTAAAATTTAAAAAATGTTTCTGTATAAACCTACACCGAACACATATTGTATTTGACAGCTCTAACCCTTAGGCTAGCTGGATATATAAAGTTCAAATTGCCGATGTTAGCAGAATTAAAATTTCTAAAGAAATCACAAGAGACCAACTCCTAGACCTCAGGGGACAGACGAAGTCTATCTCATGAGTGTATAGAGTAAAATTTTTAATTTAATTTAATTAATTTAATCAATTTTGTTATTTTCGTAAACACATCTGAATATAGATGCTACAAAATGTTTACCCAATTTATATGCTCATGCATTATAAATTATTAAATTAGGCTGAAAATCAGAAATGTTGTATTTTATTAAGAAAATTTAGATAATTTGCTTTTCAAAGACTACGGGATGAGAATAATAATCTATTTGTATGACTTTTCTCTTTAAAAAACGATAAATAATTTTCTTAGACATGTGGATTAACTTATTTTTTCTTCTGTTTCAAATAGCAACAATTTTTAGTTAGCTAATAGCTGTGACATCATTCGCTAATAAAACGGTTTGAAACTATCAGACACATGCGCAGTTCGAAAATTGAACAAATGAAAGAAAATGTGCATGCCTCTAGAAAAAATCGTGGGCAACTGCTTTAGTAATAAACATTATAATTATCCAATTTGTGGGTTGTTTATCTTAAATCAATTATTAAAAGTTACTCTTTCATAAACTTTAGAAAGTAAGTTTTTATCGATATACCGTATATTATATTTCTATATAAACTTCAAATCAAGGTTCTTTAAAATTATTTTATCGATTTTGACTCTATTTAATCTGATTACCTATTTTTGCTTAAAATTAGTACTAAATGCCCTTTCGAGAGGTTTCTGATGTAATTAGGAAGATAACATTTTATCACTTTTAATCATCCTTGTGATTGGGATAATTTCCATTTACATAATCGGATTGATATAATCAAACCTCGGGATTATTTTTTAGCTCTTTTTCAGATTGGATAAGCAAAAATAAATTAGATTTAAAATATCATTAAAAAATTTAAATGAATTAAAAATAAATTATAATCCAAAAACAAACCAAAATTCAATTAGGATTTTTATTTCAAAACGCATTGGCCAAAAATGAGCAGAACGAGAGTTTTGCATTTTCTTTTGAATAAATGAGGAAGTAGTTGGCCTCAATTTCCAGGCCCTTATTCAAGTCCAGGTTCATGTGATGAGAATTATAAGCAGGAAACCGCTTTATTAGCTCTGATATTGATTAAATGACAATTAGCCCTTGCATCTCGTATAGACACTCCAAATATAACTAATTTACACATTAAATTAGCTTTTTAGTAATTGAATAGTTTTAAAAATAAAGTCAAAAGTCAAAATCAAGCTAATTTTGGGTGAATTAATCTGGAAACATCAACTAAATAATAAATAAATAATTTGACATCGAACAATCGATTTTGAATCCTTATTTATTAGAGCATTAATAAAAATTTATTTGATAAGAACGTGCACAGTTTAGAAACATCTAACCCTCAAAGGAAAATAATTATTTTCTATTTTCCTGATTTCCGATATACACGATAACTCAAGAGTGGAAAATCCTATACATATTTTGATTTACTAGTAGCTATCTCCTTTAAACCCACCTAATTGTTTTTTTTTAATATTTATATTTTAAATACGAGAAGTAATTAGAAGGGTGCAACTCCTACAGAATAGACTTATGAAAGAAAAAAGGAGAAGAGAAAGACATTTTAGTGGTCGAAGGTACCTGTGAATGCGGATTTTGAACACACGAAGTTTTCAGATCGAAGAAAAAACGAAGGGAAGTAGCGAATTCCAATTTATAGAAGACATTTGAATAAACTAATCGGTGGGTGTATGTAAATTGATGAAGTGCCCAGATTATAGCCAGGGTCATAAGCTTTATTTTATGAAAAAATAACGTTGAGAAAATTCCAGAAGTTTTGCAGGCAACATATCGAGTTTCGGAATAGTATAGTTTTTCTTCTATTTTCAAAATCTATTTTTTAGAAAAAGTTTAAAAGATTATTTATATAGGCAAAGTAAAACTATTTAGAAAAATCCCTGTAGATAGGCAACAAGTCGATAGCTCTTACAATTTGAATGCATAACTTACAGGCTTGCTTAGAATCAACCAAAGGCTGAGAATAAAAAATAAAATTTTATAATTTAAAAATATAATTTTAATTTAATTAAAAAAACAAAGAAACAAATGTTTTTAATTTATCCCGTTAATACACCTTTAAACACATAATGGTGTTTAAATTTAAAACCCTATAAAAAGCATGTTATATTGGTTCGTAACCAGCAATTGCTCTTTCATTCGCAGAACCTAATTTTTATAATATGTTAAAATTATTTTAAAAATTATACATTTTTTAAGTATGTTTTAGTCCTCTAGACTCTTATTGGAGTATGTCTTATCTATATGTATTATTTATTTAGTATTTACTTAAATAAATACAAAACTTTTATCTATATAATTATATAAAGCCGTTCCCTGACATGGTGACAGATAACGGAAAGGGCTAGAAATTTTGATAATGCATTCCTATAATGACATGGATAACCGCTAAGAAAGGTTTTTTGAAATTCAATCCCTAAAGAAGGAAAGGGCCCCAAAATATGTTTTCGGAGTTTTTTGCTCCTGAAAGGAAGATATAGCCATTTTGGAATACATTTTTAAAGTGCTCTATCTCCTGGATTTTTTAAGCTTTAGCATTCAATTTTGTTACTTAGGTCTATTTTTGAAATATCTCGGGATAGCTTCTTTTTTTCCAAATTTGACCACTGAACCGAAAAATGAGAGATTTTTGATTTTGAGGTCTTAAACAAAAAAGGCTTCGTATTTTCTGTTTTTTAAGTTATTGAACTCATATTTGGTTTAGGTGTCTTTTTCAAATTACAGTTTTGAAGCGTTTTTTAAATTATAGAATGGAAAGATGTTTGGTGAGGTGAAGTGTGATCATAGGCGCGAGGTTCTGGGGGCATGGCGAGAAGGTTGGTGGGGTGGAGAGTGATCGTAAAAGGTGAGGAGAGATTTAAGGGGTGGGGATATATTTGTTAGGATGAAGAGGTAAGGGGAGATAGGTTTAGTGGGGGCGCAGGTCCTTGGCTAGCAAGAGGCTCGCCGAAGGTTTTTTTTAGTCACATAAAATAAATAAATGTTGTTGGCTGTGATGAAATTGTAGTGGGTTGATGGAGATATCAGCCAAAGTGGAATTATTATTATGTTCCAAAAAAAGAAGATTATCTAAATGTGTGATTGCATATTTATTCTCAATTATTATTGTTTCTTCTTGTTACAAATTTCTGAACATTTATATTCATAAAATAAACAGATCATATCAACATTTAGTATCTTTAATTTTGTATATACCTTCTCAACTAATTTATCCCCTTAGGACTTAATTAATTGTTGCTTTATGTTTGTTTTTTGTTTAATTTTTTTACTCAATGCAAATAGAGCAATGCGTGAGACCGAAAGCATCTGGTGTTGAAAAAATGACTTCCTAAACTTCTGAAACGGGGGGCAAAAAGTTATTTAAATGGATGAGAACATTTAATCAAAAGAGCCTAATTTTAAGTGGTTTTAGCAAAAATTCATTAAACTTTTAAATATTTTATTTTTTTCTCTTATATAACTATAGACTTAGTTTAAAAAAATGCAATACTTCCCATATATCTAATACTAATATAATGATATAAGTGGATATAAGATCTATGAAAATAATTTATTTTTTATCAATATAAAATAATAAATTTATTAATAAATTTATTAAGGAAGTATCCTATTACTACTATATACCTACTGTTTTTATATTTTACATTTTATTTTAAAAAGTATTTTTTTGTACATACCTATATTAATTGTTATTTAATCTGAATGATACATACCTACATATTATCTTCTTCTTCTTCCTTTTATGTAGGTCTGGGACCTGGAGCTATACATATTATCAATTATTTTATTTATTTATTTTGGCAAGATACAATAAGTCGATCAATAATAAATACAAAGTATAAAATATAAAACATCAGCTTTAGACATGCTCATTCTTTCTAAATTGAGTTGTAAACTTCGCTCAAGTCCTTCATCGTTGGTTACTGATAAGGACCGTTGTTTGTCATTGTTGTAGTAGATTTATGTAGTATCTATCTGTGATATACGCTGGGATATCCTAATTATTTATAATGGGATATAATTGTTTTTTTCCAAATATGATCTTAATATTAATAGCAATATATATATTGACCATTTTTATTTTATTTTTATTTTATTCAAAATACGGAAATTATCCCAATTATAATATTATTATAATATAAGTGGAACCTTATCTTAAAGATGTTGGTTTTGCAGATGGTTCTGTTGCATTCGCTTGTTTGATTTTTTGAATTTATAAATCAAAATATAATTTACTTATAGGATTTACGTAAAAATTTTCAATTTTCTTTTTTTTATTTCAAAGACGGACAACTGAATAGATTTTGGACTTTCAAGCTTTACAACTTCTGATCTAAAAATGAATAAAACATCATTTTTTGAATGATTTTATTGAGATTTTAGGAATGTGTTATTATATAGGAATAAATATACAGATTATTTTATATTTAAGTGTATTATTAATTACTTATAAGGACGCCATTATAGTAAATACACATTTCACTTTGTTTTATTATTTAATAAATGTGCGGTTGAGCGGTTCTTTTATTAGAATCTGATCGAGGAAAATGAATAAAAAGTGCGCGGATAAAATTATTTTTCTTCCTTTAGTGCTAAAGCCAAATACAAGTCTAGACCTGTTTCGAAATATTAGAGATTAACTTTTAAATTTTTATGATTCTAGGAAATGCATATTTATCACTTAAAATGATTAGTTCACTGAAACTGCAAACCTCTGCAAGTTTCACTTTTTCTTTAATTTACATTAATAAAAATATATAATTGTAGCTTTGGACATGAATGCCTAACGAAATGCGGTAAGTACTTTATCACACGGAGAGACTAATGATTTCAATAATGTAGATAGCTTGGTACACGCATAGTATCGACTGACTCTAGCTATTTGTTCAGTGACACCATGAAGTGATATTTACAAATGAACTGAAATCACTGGGTCATGCGATTTGAATTGGGCAGCACGAAACGTGGACGTTGGACATTTGTATATTTTCTTTCACTTGATTTATTTTCTTAGTTATACAACAATCAATATTTTATTTCCATGCAATAAAAATAAAGGAAGACTTTAAATGAAGCAATGGAAATCATACATTTTTTTAATTTAAAGTATTACAGCTCTTTACTGTTATCTGAATCCAAAAAAGTGATTTTTAAATTACTACTTGTGTGTATATGTTTGTGAATATTACTTGTATTACCAATTGTAGGGCTAGTTAATTAAAAAATCTTGAATAGAAAAGTATTCGCTTTAAATCAAAGGAAAAAGTGAAAACTTTTTCCTTGTTCATTACTCTCTTTGCAAATAATTATACTGATGGTAGAGGGTGAAGCTTTGAAAGACGCAGCTAGGAAATATAGTCCTAGTAATAACTTTAAATAATAAACTATTATTCTAAATTTAGATATGTATGGTAGATATTTAAATCACCCATAATTAATTATAGCTATTGATCCCAATAATAAACAAACGAAGTTATATTGTATTATTTGTTATTCTAATTAATAAATTTATAGCAGCTACAATTATATAATATTGTAAATTTATTTTTTCATACACCTGTTTGTTTGATCATGCTTTTCCTAAGGCAATACAATAACATTTTAAAAGCAAAAAATGCTGAAGCTAGAAAGCCCAAAATCTGATTGTTTTTTTTAATTTTTTGTAAATACTATACAAACACTTTGACACCAGAACAAACGTCCTACGACTTGAGTTATCGTGAGTGTTGGAATCTTGACAAGAAAAGAAACATAAAATATTATTTGTAAAGAAATGAGTATTATTTGAGAAAGAAAGATTGAATTTTTTTCAAAAATTAACTTGTGATATATAATCAATTAATTTTACGAACATGAATTTAGGTCATTTATCAAAGATTTTAATAGATATGTTTATATTGCATGTAGGAGGGTCTTGTCCCCTCGGGAGTCGAACCCAAGCACTAGTAAGCTTTCCGGGCAACTAGTCCAGACCTTTGAACCATAACCTCCAAAGATGCAATATATAACGAAAGCCATGTATTTTTACTCCATTCAAATAGAATGGAAAAAAAATTACTGCTTAACTGAAATAAAGATTCAGCATCAGTCCAATGCAGAAGCAAATTTTTGTAAAGAAAGTATCTATTTGAGTAAAGAAAGGTTCAATTTTTTCCCAAAATCAACTTGTGGTATATAATCAATTAATTTTACGAACATGAATTTAGGTCATTTATCAAAGATTTTAATAGATATGTTTATATTGCATGTACTTTTCCAATCTGTTTGAATGGAGTGAAAATACTTGGCTTTCATTATATATTGCATGTTTGGAGGTGATGGTCTCAAGTGTCTGGACTAGTTGCCCGGAAAGCTTACTAGTGCTTGGGTTCGACGCCCGAGGGGACAAGATCCTCAGACATACAATATAAACATATCTATTAAAATCTTTGATAAATGACCTAAATTCATGTTCATAAAATATTATGTCTCTCTACATTTCAGATATTAAAGCCAATAAGTAGAATAAGGGAAAATAAAAATAGCGGGCTCAATACTTTGGCGGACGGCGTATTCAAAGTAAGTAAAGTATTCAACAAAAATCCTAAAAAAAGAAAAAAAACAATTTTCTGCATTTTTTAACTGGAAATAAAAAAGTTAAAAATCTCGATATCGAATTTGTTTTGAATTTTGAATATAAAAACATTTTGCCATTCTATATATTCTTGAGTTATTCTGGGTACCTATTAGAATTTAGTCATCCACACAAACAGACAGATAGGGAAGAAAACAGAATAATTGAAATTAACTTTTTGGATATTTTAGATATTTCTAAATATCATAAGCAAAAAAATGGAAGGATGCCGAATTTTAAAATGTTCCTTTTTTATGTGTTTTTTTTTTAAATTATTCTAGTAATTTTTTAGTTTTTCAAATTTCTCAAAAACGGATATACGGCTTTGATAAAAACATGGATAAAATAAAAAATGAGTGGATAAAAGTTGCTGATTACTTTTTAAGTTATTCATTTGACTTTTTTTCGAGACGTGTAATATTAATATTAATGACAAAAACTCACCTTTCTCTCCTCTTCTTAGGAGTCGTTTGATCTTTTAAATAATATCTCTTAAATATTTGAAATATATACTAAAAAGGTTAATATTTTATTTTTGAAAAAAAGAATATAAATTATATCAAATAATATAACTATAATATTAATTCCAAAACCTCTTATTTTAAAATAGAGATATTTGACAAACCAGAAAAATAAATCATTGTTCCCAAGGTTTCATTTATGAAACTAATACAGCATAAATAAATAAAACCATCATAAATGTCAAAGTGGAATAATTTAAAAAGAGGAAAAAATCAAACTTATATGAATATGGAAGAAAATAATATGGATGTAAATGAATAAACGACAGCAGTTTTTTTGTTTTTTTTGTTTTGTTGTTTTATTAATCTTGCTAATATTTGAAAGAGAACAAAAAATAAAAATAAATAAAATTGAATTCTTTATTGTGTATAAGTTAATTTCCTTTAATAGTAGTTTTTATTATCTTGAATCGTAGTACTAGATCCGATAGCATCAGGGAAAAATATTTATTTTAATATTTTAGGGGCTCCACCTCTCCCCTTTCAGCCTTTCGATCCTTTCACTTATGATCTCATGATATATAGTAACTTAATTCATGACATAGATAACAATGATTAAATGCCAAGTTTCATGAAAATGATTTAAACAACTTCACGGTTTATCGTGGGACATTCTATAGGTAGGTATATACAGGGTGGGCCATCTCTATGTGACCCCTTTGTTTCTGATATAAAAATATAAAGAAAAACGAATCGATTTTTTCTTTACATTAGGCATTTATTTTGGTCCAAATAAATATGGTACATGTCAGCTACTTTTCGAATATGATTTGGTTCAGGTGATTGCCTTTTGTTCTGACCACATAATGGGCTCGTTTTTCGGCATTTTCAATCACTTTCTAGTGTTGCTCTTAGTCGCTATTTCACGTTCGATGTTGGTCTTAAGTTGAGCCAGAGTCCTTTGGGTTGTCGATGTACACTTTTGATTTTAAATATTCCCACAAATAAAAGTCTAGCGGCGTTAAATCAGGCGAACCCTGGATGCAATTCAGAAACGAGACGTCAGGCTAATTGACGATTCTACCCTCATCGACTCCCTCTACTCGCTAGCAAGAAATGTCTCTGCCCTTTCCCTTTTCTATAGATACTATCACGGCCGGTGCTCTGATGAGATAAATTCAATAATTCCCCCCAAAGCATGCTTTGCACGTAGCACGCGTTTTGCCGACTCCCAACACTCTTTCGCGGTCAAATTAGAAAAGTGCCGGACCACTTCACTCGCCAATACGTATATCCCCATGACTTCAAGGAACTGGAACTCTCTTCCAGCCTCCATCTTTCTCATCACTTATAATCTTCAAACCTTCAAAACCCGAGTGCATAAACACCTACGTCTACACCCTCTCACTTAATCAACTTTCCCTTCTCTTCGGTAATGTAAGGGTCTTTCGAGATAGATAGGGGCTACATCTTTACTGGTGCACCACTTCTTGCATTCGATTGCATTAAAAAAAAAAAAAAAAAAGAACGCGGTGGCCAGTATATATCACCTTTTTTGATATTAACCGAACAGGGAAAAATGAATTCAATAAATTGATCGTATCGTCCGCAGTGTGGACAAGCCACGGACTCTCAGCTCAATTTAAGACCAACATCGAACGTGAAATAACGGCTATACCAAGAGCAACACTCGAGAAAGCTATTGAAAATGTCGAAAAACGAGCCCATTATTATTCAGACCAAAAAGCGTTCACCTGAACCAAATCATATTCGAAAAGTAGCTGACATGTATTTACTTGGACCAAAATAAATTCCTAATACAAAAAAAATTGATTCCTTTTTCTTTAAATTTTTATTTCAGAAACAAATGGGTCACATGTAGATGACCCACCCTGTATATTGTGAAGATTTTAAATATCAACAAATTTGTTTTTTAATATAGTAAAGGACGAAAAGTATATAAAATTTATATACATATTTCAAGTTAGTGACATTAATTAGAATTTCACACATTCTTGAAATATTATCGTTAAAAGAAAAATGGGAAAATCGGAAATATTTTATTGAAATTCTTGACGAGAAAGTATTTTAAATTAATTGAGATTAATCAAATTAATTAAAATATGAAGTTGGAAATTCTTTTGTGAGTTAAAAAGTTTCTAATGTCAAAGAATAATATTTTAAGAAATGCGAATGAAATACAGTAGAATTTATTAGACACTCGACTTTGTTCACTATGCTGTATTATGTAATTACTTTTGCCAAGTTGAACTAGTAATAAAGAGAGTATTTTGTTCTTGTTTTTATTTTTAAATTAAAATCCAGTAATCTGACACCCGCCGGTCCGATATACGTCTGATTACAGATACTCTACATTCTACAATAGCTATTCAGCAGAACAAATTGTTTCAGACACATCGAAATATTCTAATTATGATTAAGAAATAAAATGTCAATTTATAAAGAATGGTACTTTGCTTAGGTGTCAGTCGCATTTGTACTGAAACCTGATTATATTAATCGTTCAAATTTTTACCGTTAGCGAGGCTTAACTTAAGCCTTCCGGCTTGGGCTTATCATCGTCATTCCATCATCACGATGATAAAGTAGACACTTTACAAATTCGACCTACCAGACCTTCATTTCTTGATTCAAAAATCAGGAAAAATGCATGAAAGTATTATGAGTACGTAGTATGAGCAGTTACGCAGTTTCAAAATTTTATCTGCTTTAAAATAAATAACTTGGACGACAGTGAAAAATGTTCGTGCACTTGGGCCTACAAAGTTTTCTAGCAGTGTTTCTAGTCCGCCACGGAACCTTTGGACCACAAGCTAGGCTCGCACTAGGCCACATTTTGTAACAACGTATATACGTATATTAAACATAGATATTCGTTATGTTACAAATATATTACGAATATGACTCATCGATTTTTTCAAAGTCTTTTATTTTATTTTTTATTTTAATTTATTTTAAATCAGTAGACGGACAAAAGTGTCCTTGTACATAGCAATACAAGTACAAAATAAATTTATAAAAATATAAGGTGATATGTTAATCATAATATAAACCGAGGGGTGAACCGCGACCTAATATGCTGTACACCTACTTCCACTTGTACTTCCAAGTATTTCCAAGTACTTCCAAATATTTCCAAGTAATTCCAAATATTCCCAAGTACTTCCAAATATTTCCAAGTACTTCCGAATATTTCCAAGTACTTCCAAATATTCTCAAATACTTCCAAATATTTCCAAGTACTTCCAAAATACTTCCAAAAAGGTGTACACCTACTTCCAATCGCGGATCACCACTCGATATAAACGTACAAGAAATACAAAATATAAGGTGATACATTAGTCATAATATAAGCATATACAAATTTCGAAAATATAAGGTGACACATCAATCACAATACAAATACACACAAGATCCAAAAAGAGAGTGAAAAGAAAAAAAACACAATAACAACAATCACTAGTACAAAACAAAACATTACGGAAATTTAACATTGACAGATCGCAAGCAAGTTATCGCCAATCACAGGCAGTTCGATTACTCAAAACAGATTGATTTTAGGAATTACATATAGTCATGGAAGATATCAAAGCGATGTGAGATCCGATTAGTAGATCTTTGTATTCGATCAATCGCATTGACATAACCATAATTTGTGTTATGGAAGAGGATTTCAAATAGATTATAGTCTTAATTAAGATGAGATCTTATAAAACTCAACAAATTAATTTTGCTTAAGTTAGTAGTTTTACTATTCTCAGACAAGTGAATTTATCAATATGTAATTATTCTTTAATTCACATCAAGCTTAAGGATTACAATCTTAGCTCTTTAAAAGCAATATCCCATTTCAAGCCATGCTTCTAAAACGCGATATTCTACCTAGTCTCAGTGAATGTAATGTTTTATCAATGCCTTTATTAATTATTTATCAAGGGTATCTGGAGTCTAGTCGCCTCTGAAAACTTCCCTTTCGACAATCCCAACTTCTCAGCACCAGTTAACAGAGTGTGGGCAAAGCAATAATCCTGATTTCTCCTCTTGTATAAAACCCAATCAATTTAAGTAGGTTAGAATAACTCCTCCACAACAAGAGAAAAAAACTTTCCGATTCTTTGCATTCATAGTCAATGCAAGTATTCTCAACTTGCATCCAAGTGGATGTAAATTTTAAATCGCATCAAATAAATAGTAAACTATTTTTTTTATCGAAAGCCAAAGAAACTTTTGATCTTATTACTTTTCTTTTAAAAGATTAATTCACTAAATACATTCAAATTTTAATCAAACAGAACGGTTAAAACATAAAAATTATCAATAAAATGTAAAACTTAATATATTAATGATCCTGCTTTATTCGTATGATAAACTAACATGATATAGGAATTTTTATATCGTTGTTATTATTATTTATAAATATTGTTACAAGATAGACCTACCTTACCTTCCCTATACTAAAAAATACAGGGATTGTGGTTGAACATAATTGTCGACTTGGTCCTTGGAAGCTTGAGTGAGTTGTAATAAAATTTAAGTCAAAGAGGCATTGAATTTGAGAAATGTTTCAGAGGTGTGTTTTTGTATATAATTTTTTAATATTATAGATAATTATTATCATTTCCGTCCATAATTTAATTTATATGCAATTGGATGTTGATGAAAGCAGTCCACGGTGGTTGTAAAAAAATAAGACTATAGAGGTTTTATTATTTTACATTTATTTGTTAAACCGCCGTTTCGGAGATTTATTCTCTCCTTCTTCAGGGTAACAAAAAGTTAATGAAAGTAGTTCAAATCATAATTACTTTCTGTCTCCTTTGACAATGCCAAAAAAACATTATAAAAATTTTTCATCTCGAATAGAAATAAAGTAAAAAGCAATTGATGATCAATATGTTAATCTATTGATCATCAATTGTTTTTTACTTTATTTCTATTCGAGATGAAAATTTTTATAATGTTTTTTTGGCATTGTCAAAGGAGACAGAAAGTAATTATGATTTGAACTACTTTCATTAACTTTTTGTTACCCTGAAGAAGTAGATAATAAATCTCCGAAACGTCGGTTTAACAAATAAATGTAAAATAATAAAACCTCTATAGTCTTATTTTTTACAACCACCGTGGACTGCTTTCATCAACATCCAATTGCATATTTATACCAGTCCGTCTCCTAAAGAAAAACTCTATCAATTTAATTTATAATTTGAAAGTTTATATTGGGAAAATAAGGACAAGTTTTTTATGTGTGACTTTTTTATTTATCCACCAACGTTTCGTCGACTTTGCCGACTTCTTCAGGGATTCTACAATTATAAGAACATTCTTAATATGAATTTACAAAAGTACAGTTAGAATTCAAAAACAAACATGTATCAATAGTTTACCTACCAAATAATCATGTCACACATTCGTCTAAATTTTCTTATTCTTTTCGTTACCATTGAAGGCCATCAGAATACAATTTTCAAAAAATATTTGGCACAATCACAAAAAAAACACAATTTTTCTCTTTATAATAACAATTTCATTAATAAAACAGAACAGAAATATCATATATACAAAATAAGGCAACCCTGTTTTTTTAAACTAGAATAGAATATTTGTTCTTCTCCGTTTTATCCCTACATACAGTAATGTCAACTTCGAATAAATTAAACTTATACATTATAAAATATATGTCAATGACACCAGCCAAGTTATTATTAAATGAAAAAATCCATTAGGAATCTATTTTTGTTTTCAACATTTAATTGCATTTATTTTTGAAATTTTTTATTATTATTTATTTTTTATTTTTATCTTTATACCCGTTTAGCAAAAAACTATAAATTCCACTTAAATTCTGGGTGTCTGTTCTAAAATTCACTGTATCATTTAACGAAATGTGAATCATTCACTTGCCTTCAATGTTAACGAAAAGAATAAGAAAATTTAGACGAATGTGTGACATGACTATTTGGTAGGTAAACTATTGATACATGTTTGTTTTTGAATTCTAACTGTACTTTTGTAAATTCATATCAAGAATGCTCTTATAATTGTAGAATCCCTGAAGAAGTCGGCAAAGTCGACGAAACGTTGGTGGATAAATAAAAAGTCACACATAAAAAACTTGTCCTTATTTTCCCAATATAAACTTTCAAATTATTATAGATAATGAACCTATTTAAAAGTTTTTTGTTTTCCTCCAATTATATTTTATTCTCCCAACCCATGAAAAATTTATTATCTCAATGTAAAGTATATGCGATGATTGAATCTATTGATAATATATTCTTTCAAAGAAAAAATTTATTTAAATTGGCTCGAATATTTATCATGACACCCGTTTTGAATCTGCATTTTCTTCTTTATTGTTTTGCTCTTTCTTCACCCCTCTACATGAACTTGTGACTAAATGACATGGTTCGGGAGGCGAAGAACCGCCTCTTTTGTTTATTCGTTCCTTGTTTGGCAGCATTTGGTAACATCGACGATACAAGAGCACTTGGCACGCCCCACTTCCCTCAAAATCAGATGCACATGTGCCACGTGAATGGATATGGAAAACTTGTCTTGGACTTGCGAAGAAAAGTTTACTCATACCACCACCCCAAATACAATAGAAGTGCCAGTTTGAATTGAAAAATCAATAACTGCGATTTGTAAATGATTACTTTATTTTACATTTACATTCTGTTTATAATTCAGTTATAAAATAGTTTTTGGTTTTCAAGTAAAATTGGAGAAAAAATTGAAAATCTGGGGGCACGGCAGTGCCTCAGCCAAGTTCGATTCGAGCGGGGATGTGTGCACTGCCAGACTACCCTTTACAGGAAACAACTCAGGCCATTTTGACGCCTCTGTAACTTCGTAATGGAAACCTCTACATGGCTGAAATGTTTTTCCAGAATACTGGTCCATAAGCTTAACTAAATTAAAAAATTTCATATTTCTACTGTTTATACCATACAAGTTACAAGAAGCCAAAGATAGGCTTTTTCGTCACTCACTCACTCACTCACTGACTCACTCATCAAAATTCTAGAGTACTTCCGCTAACCATAGAATGCTGAAATTTGGCAGGCAGATAGAGTTTGGGGTACAATTAATGAAAAAAATCCAAAAATCGAAACTTTTCCTTCTACAGGAACTAAAATGAAGGGGTGAAAGTTATAGACTTAATTAACATATACTAAAAATTCAATGAACCTAGAATGCTGAAATTTGGCATACTGGTAAAGCATGGCACATTAATAAAGGACGAAATTGAAAAATCGAAACTTTTCCTTCTTCAGGGCCCGAAATGAAGGGGTTAAATTTTATAGGATAAATCCAACTTACAAAAGAAGTGAAATCTCAACAAAAACACTTGTGTAAAAAAAGGCCAAGTTCGATTAATAAAATCCGTTTGCCAAAAAAAGTAGTTTGATCTAATGTGCTGCCAAGTTCAACATCATCAATTTATTAAATGAGTCGAGAATACATTAGCAACTTCAATTAAAACGCATGATTTCATTTCACATGTCCCTCTATATTTTTTATTGATTTCACATTTTTAGTTGAAATTATTTTCATAAAACTTGGCTTTTACGCATTATTATGTATGTCACGAATTACTAGTTACCATATCATGGAATCTTAATAAGAGGGGAGTGGTGGAGGCCCTATAATAAAATGTTTCCTTCTTCTCTCCACAGTTTTTATTTGTTTCATTCATTGACCCTTTGAAACCCTGAAGAAGGAGGGAAAAATCCTCCGAAACGTCGGTTTGAAAGGAAAGGAGGAAGGATTCCAATAAATTACACCTTATTTTATATGTGTTAATTTTTTCTTTCCTCACTACCTCTGGGCTGCCTTCCATTACATTCAATTAAAATTTCTACCAGTCTGTCTCTCTCCAGAGAAAATTTCGTTGCAAAAAAAAATGTAATTTTATGTTTCGTGTTTTATGATTAAATTATAAGGAGATTGATTTTGGAGTAGCGAAGGAATTTTGGATGCGTTTGCCGAAAGTGGGTGAATTTCGGCAATCTACGTTCACTCTTCAATCTACAATCTGATCTCTTCCTTAGAGTGTCGCTTTTTATTCAATTATATTCCTGGATTGGGGGTGGTTCTTCTCAGTTTGCTTGAAGGAATATTAGTTCGAGTTCGTCTTGATTGGTCCTTCTCTTCTCAGTGCGTTTTTTTATCATGTTAGCAGGGCGTCCATTTTTAGTCAAGAATTTTAATTTCTGCAAGTTGCCTTTTTCTGGTTTTCTGCAGCGAAAATTTCTGGGTCGGACGTCGGAAGGATATTTTCCTTCGAAGAAATTTATCTCCGAGAACTCACCTTTGTCCTCGGAGTGGGAAATTTGCGTACGTACTTTTGCAATTGGGGGTGGCTTTCTCATAACGATTCCTTGATTGTATCCCGGAAGGTCATCTTAAGACATCTGCTTCCTTGATAAATTTAATTGTCTTTGGGAGGTCTTTTTTGGCTTATTTTTGTTTACATGTGTTTTGACAGACTTCTAAGTACATCTCCATTTGTCAGCCCCGCTGAGACATGCGTTTGCTTATTTTCCGAGAACGACTAGATTCTCGGCGTAGTCCTTTGGTTCTTGTCCCTCCGGGATTTTTTCCTTTGTGGTAGTCGATCTGTTGCCTACAAAATGTCAGATGTCGTTAGCTCGCCGAATGAAATTTGCGTGGCACAACAATATGATCTAAATTTCAATATGATTTCTTGTATGACGGTAAAAATTTATCGGATGTCACACTTTTGGGGATTTAAGATTGTGCTCTCCAGATCAGCAATTGACCATACCGTTTTTCAAATTAAAACATTTTCAATTTGAATGAGAACTTTTCTATTCAAAGAAACTTGTAATATATATTTTCTACTTTTACTTATAAGTATCTGTATCATTAAATATTTTATAAATACATATACACTTGTGGAACTGTTGAATTTTCCACCATTGCTTAAATTCTATTTTTTGGTGAAAAAAACTATAATATGCTTAAGCTTCCATTTATTTTAGAGAAAATATTAATATTTTTGTTAATTTATTAATTACCTAATTTATCACAGTGTTTTACAATTTATTAGAGATTGTTGAGAAATTTTCTATCAACTTTAAGAAAAATATTAAATATTATTTTGTTTCTAATAATACTCTTGCGAGAAGGTGAAACACGGCAATGAAAAGCTGCATTTAGTCTTTGCATTGTGGAAAGGAGAAAAAGAAACAGGTTTTAGAAGGTAAAAGTTTAGAAGGTGGGTATTCCCGCATGCGGGTCTTAAGCAGCTGAATACGGCAGCTCGCAGGAAAGACGGAGGCAGGAAACGAGTTCCAACCTCTAGAAGACATATGATACACAATTTGGCAAAAGTATCGATTCGATTAATAACAGAAGTGTATGTGAGGTTGAAAACTTTTGACTAAGTTTAGGACTACAATTTTTAATATCAGAGGTTGAGTCTAACAACAAAAGGAGCATTCGAAAAAAATTCCAAACAATGCTTTATGGGGGATTATTGACTTTATATTGCGAGAAACACCATGGTAGTATCTATAGTACAGAGAAATGGCGGAAACGGTTAAACGGTGAGCCAGGGAATCGAGTGAACTAGATAAGGCCGTATCTCTGATTAGTTTAATTGGTCTCTTCTGAATTGAATTCAAGATAATATAAACAGAAGATGTTATAGCATTCTATAGTGTCTTTTTTTAAGGTTTAACCTTTTGACATAATAAAATCTTAATTCTATTAATAAGAAAATTCAAAAAAACGTTTTCTTATTAGCAGTAATCAGTACAAAACGAGAATTTAAAATAGTTTCTTTGGTATATAGTTTATACTCAAAAAACATTATCTATTCAATTAAATTAGCCTCTCTCTTTGTTCCATCTTGTTAAGGTCTTTGAGCGCCGAACACGAATCAAATTAATATCTATTTCTCTATTTTCCACCATTAATTGAATGCACTGTTACGCCCCTTAGATCTCTTAGAGCTTTCCCCAAACCCTAACCGTTTATACGCGCCTCCCAGGCTCCTTCAATCTGTTCTTCTTCTTTTGAGACAGCGCGCGATATTGAGTTGCAGCTCTAAAGACGAATCCCAACCAATGTGAGACGAATAGGGTTCGAAACGGAAATACCTAGCCTTCTCTCCAATGGCAATTTCACTCGGCAAAGGAACACAAAAGAGAGATAAGAGTTAATACTTGACGAAATGCAAAAACCAAAACTTGCAACTATTGTATGGCTATTCTTCGATTACTAACAACTCTTTTTTATTATATTAATCAATTATTAATCTATCTTTAAAAGAAAAATTCAATTTTCTTTTATAAATGTATAAAAGATCGATGTTAAAATTTACAATTAGTTAACCCTTATTTATTTTTATAAGTTTGAAAAATTTGTGCTAACTTTTTTAAATACTTAATTTAGGTGCAAGTAAACACCCTATAGAACAATTTTTATTATAAGTCATCTCCAACGTCGTTAATTACATGGAAAATAATTAGGGACTTATAAGTCCCGTCAGGACTCTAGGGAAGCATTTTCAGTTACTTTCGGGTGTTGTATCAGTATCATCCGAAACGATTCCAATAGAGCAACAATTTCATTATAATTCAGACGTCGTTTATAAAAATGATCCATAAACTCACAATGCTGATATATAAAATAAAAATAATTAAAAAAATTAGAAAAAAAATAACTAAAATTAAAATAATAAAAATAACTATAAAGCTAACCCCCAATTCTTAAAATTTTCTGGGATTAAGCCTAATATTATTCTCAGAAACATTATCTAATCTCAAAACATATGGCCTGACGGGTCTAGAAAGTCCCATCTATAAAATAGTATATCATTTTATTATATGGGCTCATAAAGTTCATAACATATCAAATTTTACATTA
>JALMQS010000228.1:2848218-2970083 GCA_024734495.1 Forficula auricularia
TGAAGAAGTCGGCAAAGTCGACGAAACGTTGGTGGATAAATAAAAAAGTCACACATAAAAAACTTGTCCTTATTTTCCCAATATAAACTTTCAAATTATTATAGATAATGAACCTATTTAAAAGTTTTTTTGTTTTCCTCCAATTATATTTTATTCTCCCAACCCATGAAAAATTTATTATCTCAATGTAAAGTATATGCGATGATTGAATCTATTGATAATATATTCTTTCAAAGAAAAAATTTATTTAAATTGGCTCGAATATTTATCATGACACCCGTTTTGAATCTGCATTTTCTTCTTTATTGTTTTGCTCTTTCTTCACCCCTCTACATGAACTTGTGACTAAATGACATGGTTCGGGAGGCGAAGAACCGCCTCTTTTGTTTATTCGTTCCTTGTTTGGCAGCATTTGGTAACATCGACGATACAAGAGCACTTGGCACGCCCCACTTCCCTCAAAATCAGATGCACATGTGCCACGTGAATGGATATGGAAAACTTGTCTTGGACTTGCGAAGAAAAGTTTACTCATACCACCACCCCAAATACAATAGAAGTGCCAGTTTGAATTGAAAAATCAATAACTGCGATTTGTAAATGATTACTTTATTTTACATTTACATTCTGTTTATAATTAAGTTATAAAATAGTTTTTGGTTTTCAAGTAAAATTGGAGAAAAAATTGAAAATCTGGGGGCACGGCAGTGCCTCAGCCAAGTTCGATTCGAGCGGGGATGTGTGCACTGCCAGACTACCCTTTACAGGAAACAACTCAGGCCATTTTGACGCCTCTGTAACTTCGTAATGGAAACCTCTACATGGCTGAAATGTTTTTCCAGAATACTGGTCCATAAGCTTAACTAAATTAAAAAATTTCATATTTCTACTGTTTATACCATACAAGTTACAAGAAGCCAAAGATAGGCTTTTTCGTCACTCACTCACTCACTCACTGACTCACTCATCAAAATTCTAGAGTACTTCCGCTAACCATAGAATGCTGAAATTTGGCAGGCAGATAGAGTTTGGGGTACAATTAATGAAAAAAATCCAAAAATCGAAACTTTTCCTTCTACAGGAACTAAAATGAAGGGGTGAAAGTTATAGACTTAATTAACATATACTAAAAATTCAATGAACCTAGAATGCTGAAATTTGGCATACTGGTATAGCTTGACACATTAATAAAGGAGGAAATTGAAAAATCGAAACTTTTTCTTCTTCAAGGCCCGAAATGAAGGGGTGAAAGTTATAGGCTTAATTAACATAAACTAAAAATTCAATGAACCTAGAATGCTGAAATTTGGCATACTGGTAAAGCTTGACACATTAATAAAGGACGAAATTGAAAAATCGAAACTTTTCCTTCTTCAGGGCCCGAAATGAAGGGGTTAAATTTTATAGGATAAATCCAACTTACAAAAAGAAGTGAAATCTCAACAAAAACACTTGTGTAAAAAAAGGCCAAGTTCGATTAATAAAATCCGTTTGCCAAAAAAAGTAGTTTGATCTAATGTGCTGCCAAGTTCAACATCATCAATTTATTAAATGAGTCGAGAATACATTAGCAACTTCAATTAAAACGCATGATTTCATTTCACATGTCCCTCTATATTTTTTATTGATTTCACATTTTTAGTTGAAATTATTTTCATAAAACTTGGCTTTTACGCATTATTATGTATGTCACGAATTACTAGTTACCATATCATGGGATCTTAATAAGAGGGGAGTGGTGGAGGCCCTATAATAAAATGTTTCCTTCTTCTCTCCACAGTTTTTATTTGTTTCATTCATTGACCCTTTGAAACCCTGAAGGAGGGAAAAATCCTCCGAAACGTCGGTTTGAAAGGAAAGGAGGAAGGATTCCAATAAATTACACCTTATTTTATATGTGTTAATTTTTTTCTTTCCTCACTACCTCTGGTCTGCCTTCCATTACATTCAATTAAAATTTCTACCAGTCTGTCTCTCTCCAGAGAAAATTTCGTTGCAAAAAAAATGTAATTTTATGTTTCGTGTTTTATGATTAAATTATAAGGAGATTGATTTTGGAGTAGCGAAGGAATTTTGGATGCGTTTGCCGAAAGTGGGTGAATTTCGGCAATCTACGTTCACTCTTCAATCTACAATCTGATCTCTTCCTTAGAGTGTCGCTTTTTATTCAAGTATATTCCTGGATTGGGGGTGGTTCTTCTCAGTTTGCTTGAAGGAATATTAGTTCGAGTTCGTCTTGATTGGTCCTTCTCTTCTCAGTGCGTTTTTTTATCATGTTAGCAGGGCGTCCATTTTTAGTCAAGAATTTTAATTTCTGCAATTTGCCTTTTTCTGGTTTTCTGCAGCGAAAATTTCTGGGTCGGACGTCGGAAGGATATTTTCCTTCAAAGAAATTTATCTCCGAGAACTCACCTTTGTCCTCGGAGTGGGAAATTTGCGTACGTACTTTTGCAATTGGGGGTGGCTTTCTCATAACGATTCCTTGATTGTATCCCGGAAGGTCACCTTAAGACATCTGCTTCCTTGATAAATTTAATTGTCTTTGGGAGGTCTTTTTTGGCTTATTTTTGTTTACATGTGTTTTGACAGACTTCCAAGTACATCTCCATTTGTCAGCCCCGTTGAGACATGCGTTTGCTTATTTTCCGAGAACGACTAGATTCTCTGCGTAGTCCTTTGGTTCTTGTCCCTCCGGGAATTTTTCCTTTGTGGTAGTCGATCTTTTGCCTACAAAATGTCAGATGTCGTTAGCTCGCCGAATGAAATTTGCGTGGCACAACAATATGATCTAAATTTCAATATAATTTCTTGTATGATGGTAAAAATTTATCGGATGTCACACTTTTAGGGATTTAATATTGTGCTCTCCAGATCAGCAATTGACCATACCGTTTTTCAAATTAAAACATTTTCAATTTGAATGAGAACTTTTTCTATTCAAAGAAACTTGTAATATATATTTTCTACTTTTACTTATAAGTATCTGTATCATTAAATATTTTATGAATACATATACACTTGTGGAACTGTTGAATTTTCCACCATTGCTTAAATTTATTTTTTGGTGAAAAAACTATAATATGCTTAAGCTTCAATTTATTTTAGAGAAAATATTAATATTTTTGTTAATTTATTAATTACTTACTATCAATACAGTGTTTTACAATTTATTAGAGATTGTTGAGAAATTCTCTATTAACGTTAAGAAAAATATTAATATTATTTTGTTTCTAATAATAATTTTTGCGAGAAGGTGAAACACGAAACGTGCAGCTGCATTTAGTCTTTGCATTGTGGAAAGGAGAAAAGAAACAGGTTTTATAGGCTGGGCAAAAGTCGAAGGTGGGTATCTGTGCATGCGGGTCTTAAGCAGCTGAACGCTATAGCTCGCAGGAAAGACGGTGGCAGGAAACGAGTTCCAACCTCTAGAGGACATAGCGATACACAATTTGGCAAAAGCATCGATTCGATTACTAACAGAAGTGTATGTGAGGTTGAAAACTTTTGACTAAGTTTAGGACCACAATTTTTAATATCAGTGGTTGAGTCTAACAACGTGTTGAGCATTCGAAAAAAAATTCCAAATAAGGCTTTATGGGGGATTATTGACTTTATATTGCGAGAAACACCATGGTAGTATCTATAGTACAGAGAAATGGCGGAAACGGTTAAACGGTGAGCCAGGGAATCGAGTGAACTAGATAAGGCCGTATCTAAGATTAGTTTAATTGGTCTCTTCTGAATTGAATTCATGATAATATAAACAGAAAATGTTATAGCATCTCTTATAGTGTCTTTTTTTAAGGTTTAACCTTGACATAATAAAATCCTAATTCTATTAATAAGAAAATTCAAAAAAACTTATTAACAGTAATCAGTACAAAACGAGAATTTAAAATAGTTTCTTTGGTATATAGTTTATAATTAAAAAACATTATCTATTCAATTAAATTAGCCTCTCTCTTTTGTTCCATCTTGTTAAGGTCTTTGAGCGCCGAACACGAATCAAATTAATATCTATTTCTCTATTTTCCACCATTAATTGAATGCCCCTTAGATCTTAGAGCTTTCCCCAAACCCTATCCGTTTATACGCGCCTCCCAGGCTCCTTCAATCTGTTCTTTCTTCTTTGAGACAGCGCGCGATATTGAGTTGCAGCTCTAAAGACGAATCCCAACCAATGAGACAATAGGCTTCGAAACAGAAATACCTAGCCTTCTCTCCAATGGCAATTTCACTCGGCAAAGGAACACAAAAGAGAGATAAGAGTTAATACTTGACGAATGAAAACCAAAACTTGCAACTATTGTATGGCTATTCTTCGATTACTAACAACTCTTTTTTATTATATTAATCAATTATTAATCTATCTTTAAAATAAAAAATTCAATTTTCTTTTATAAAATGTATAAAAGATCGATGTTAAAATTTACAATTAGTTAACCCTTATTTATTTTTATAAGTTTGAAAAATTTGTGCTAACTTTTTTAAATACTTAATTTAGGTGCAAGTAAACACCCTATAGAACAATTTTTATTATAAGTCATCTCCAACGTCGTTAATTACATGGAAAATAATTAGGGACTTATAAGTCCCGTCAGGACTCTAGGGAAGCACTTTCAGCTACTTTCAGATGTTGTATCAGTATCATCCGGAAACGATTCCAATAGAGCAACAATTTCATTATAATTCAGACGTCGTTTATAAAAATGATCCATAAACTCACAATGCTGATATATAAAATAAAAATAAAAATAATTAAAAAATTAGAAAAAAATAACTAAAATTAAAATAATGAAAATAACTATAAAGCTAACCCCTAATTCTTAAAATTTTCTGGGATTAAGCCTAATATTATTCTCAGATACATTATCTAATCTCAAAACATATGGCCTGACGGGTCTAGAAAGTCCCATCTATAAAATAGTATATCATTTTATTATATGGGCTCATAAAGTTCATAACATATCAAATTTTACATTATAAATAATTAATAATAAAAAATAAAAATTATCACTTTCCAAAATGGAAAACAAACAAGTATTTTATATATGCAAACACAAGGAAAATTTTCAACCTTCTATGCATCTAAATGGGCAGACATCAACTTATATACTTGTCTCTAGCAAGGTTAAAAATAAAAATATTCTCGTTCTGCCATCGAACAATTAAAGAACAAACTTCATCGAAGGCAACTCAAAAGACCCAATGGGGCTCAAAGCGTTTAAATTAATTAAAAATAGCAAGACTTATAAGTCACATCAGTAAATAAAGGATTAAAGTAGTTTACATTTTCCAACATTTGTATTTTATTCAAAGTAAGTGTTATTTTTATTTTATTTGTATTTATATTTTATGTTATTAGAGTTGTATTCATAACTAAAGCGGGACCTTATTAGGACAGATACAATGTCTATTTGCCGGATCATTTGTAGCTTTTAAACTAAATAGGATACAAATTATATGCAATCATTTTTGATGAAATCAAAAATATGTAGTAATAAGATTTTAATCGAATGAATATTTTAAGAAGGGACAACTTTTTTGCAAAGTTGAAAATAAAAATATTTTTTATCATGATGTGTAAAGATCTTAAGTAGAATTAGTCTAGTTTTTTTAACTTTAATTAATTTTAAAATGAAGATGTGAGAAGTTCCCGACCGGGCCGATTTCACTGTTCTGAAAAAAAAGTTTTATTTTTTGTTCCCTTGAGAAATTTTTTTTGATTTCTGGGTTTCCAAGTGGGCTGTGTCCGAATGCGAAATCAGAAAAACTCCATCAGGCATGTTGAGAATAATGAGATTGAAGTTGAAAAAAGTGCAAATTTTGACAATCATTAGATTATTTATTTTATTTTTTTATTTTATTCATGTGAAATTTGTACATAATACATCTGTTTTTTAAAACTTAAATGAATTTGAACAAAAGAAAAATGTATATGGTCAGTGTGTAGTTGTTTGCTTTTATATTATTCTTCAGTTGTCTTTCGCTGCAGGAGTCTAACAGTAATCCGCCAATATCTTCTCATTTGTGACTAACCTTTGAAAATTTTGGGCCATTAGCAATTAATCCTATCTTTTTTTTAATATGACACTATTTTATTGTAAATAATTATTTCTTTATTTTCATTTTAATAATTATTTTTTATAATATTGCCATTAAGGTAAGGTTTTAAATATCTAGCTCCTGATGATGCAACCCGCTATACAATGCGTTTTATTAGAATACATACTCTAAGAAAACGGGCGTTCCTTAGTTTAACCTGAGTTTAATTTTTTTTTTTTTTTAATAAGGTCTAAATTAAATATATTTTTACTCACACAATTAATTTAGGTTTAGAGTTTTCTTTCACTTTAAACATTAAACGTAAAAACGCCTTTTTTGTAAGCGATTATCGGTTTCAGAAAATTAATGTGTAAAAAATGTGTTGATTGATTGATACTTTAAAGGTTTTTTAGTTTACACAATATATTATGTAATTCGTCTTTGATTTTCCTTACTTGATCCCAATAAGTATTTATAAAGTTCTTTCTATTTTAACATAGTGTTTTATATCGTTTTGAAAATTTGTAAGCGTTATTATGGGCCAAATCGCGAAAAAAAAGGTTTTATGCTATCCTATGATTTTAGCACATTTTAATTATTTAAAAAAAATCTAATTAAAATTTTAAAAAGCGGAATGACCTATATGATAAATGAAAATGTAAGCTTCCAAATGATGCAAGAATTTTTAAATTTGGTTCATTATCTCCTGAGATTACTCAAGCCAAACAAAAATAATTCTTTTCTTTATACCTATAGTATAGAGTGTAGATGTAGATAGATATAACTAAAAGTAAAAAACTCTAGAACGTTAAAAAGGCAAATGTACTTCATAATAGCGCTAGGATTTATTTAAATATAAAATTTATGTTAAATTCTTTTGGGTATTATATATTATATATACATATACCTTAATAGATTGATTTGGAAAAATGTTAAAGAAAATATAAATATTTGAAAATTGAAAAAAAAAAGAATAAATTGTTCAAGAAGTATAAAAATAGACTCCTGACTTTGGCTGCTTTTGATGCACTCATCGATTGCACGTAGGCGAATTTATCATCCAAGTTGATAAATGATTCGAAACTTAAATTGATCCATGAGGAAGAGGAAGTTGGTTATTTTTAACAATATATTCCAGAAAAAAATGAATGTTTTAAAAGAGAAAAGATTGAAAGATGCTTTCTGGGAAAAAAATAGTATGGCTTCTGAATCGATCTATATAATAATAAAGGATGAATGACTCTTAAAAGAGAAAACGGAAATATCAAATAAAAAAATATAAGATAAAATAAATTATATAGAAAAAAAAAAATAGAAAATTGAATTAATTAATTTATGATTAAATTTTAAGGAAAAAGTGAAAAAAATTTCAAGCCTCGGAAAGGTCTCTGTAAATTTTGATGATTTGGCATTTTTTTAAGTCTTAGCTTATTACTAATAATAATTTTTATATCAACTTTTTTTCTTTATCCATTTTGCAAAAATTACTTGGGATTTCGTCCAGACCCCAAAAAGTGAGATTTTTTCATTTAGTCCGTGGGCACCCGGATGACCATGAATGGATGTTGTGATCTCTTTTATTAGTCGACGATTTTTTTACATCGTTCATCCATTTGAAATGAAATTGAAAACACACATTATTTTTACAAAATGAAACGCTGATTAGTTTTTTTGTACATATCGCCGACAAACATGAGTACGTTTTTAATTCTAAATATCTTGAAAATGGCTTAATCAATTTTGATGAAATTTAATATTTTTTTCCTCCTTCCCACTTGGCCTCAGGAACCAAATGCCCATTTAGCCACTCGCCACATATTCGTTATTCATAAATAAAGCTAAAATATTTATTAGTAAAGAAGATGTCGAAGCTTTTATTTTTGTGATTAATTAGATTAAAATTTGAATTTTTATTTGAATCACACACAATTATTTATAATTATTTATTGAACACGAACAAATAATATAATAAAACTATGACGTTTCGATCGACTTATTCTGCGATCGTTCTCAAGTGATTTAAATAAAAATTCAAATTTCAACGCTAAAATAAGTGTACTAAATTGAATAAAATAAACGAAAATTTTCAACAAAATAAATGAATAAACTATGTATAATAATTAAAAATGTATGATCTTAAGACAAACAAAAACAATGCTATAACAAATAAACTCTATGAAATAAAAAGTCACATAAATTTATAACAAAATATATGAATTTAAGGAAACAAAAATCTATAACAAAATATATTAATATATAAATTTTATAACTTGAAGTAGATAGGTACTCATTAATGATCATTGGCTTATAATTGGAAACCGGTGGATATTATTTGCTTGATAATTGTATCTGCACGTCCTTGGGTGAGAGATGTCAAAAGTATAGCTGCGCTTGTAGGGAAAGGCTTGTTTTCTTTAATATTAAGGTACAAACGATCAATTTTGTGTCTGTGTGTCTAGCATTCCAGAAGGACGTGGTTAATGTCACCAATGGAAATACAGTCGCAAGGGCAGTATGGATTATCTCTCTGTGTAGAAAGGCTGGTGTTGTTGCATGCCCTAGTCTAAGTCGGATAATATGTACCTTTAGTTTTTTAAAAAGATTGAAGTTTTCAAACCACGGACGAATCTAGATTCTTGAACATATATTAAATAAATGTCGAACGTTTCCCATACTTGATGTGGACCACAGATTCTGCCTATAAATTATCTTCTTGATGATTGATCGAATTTCATTGGGTGTTAGATCAAGTGAATGTGGAATTCATTCGGTTAAACAACCAAGCCTATCGACGTTTTCATTTTTTTTTTTTTTACTTTATCCAATGCAAAGCATGGGTAAAGTATTGTTTTATAATGATACTGATACAAGAAGTAGTTGCATCAAAAAGTACAACCTCTGTAGTACGCGGTGGACCCTTGTTTCTTAGAAATAAGAGATTTAGGGGTTGGGTTGGAGTTGAAGATATTCGTGGATGTGTGTCTTGAAAGATTGAAGGTTATAAATTTTTGGGAAGAGATTTCCAGTCTCTAGATGTCATAGGGACAAACGAGTTGGTGAATGGTCCTGTCCGGTTAGTATCCAATTTAAGAGCGTAGGGGTTTGAGTCTTAGAAAATCGTGAATTTCGCGCAAATGAAGCCTTTGGAGGGATTATTGATTTTATCTCGTAAGAACAAAAGCCATGGAAATATCTATAAAAAAAGAGAGAGGGTGGAGACAGATCTACGATGGGCTAGGGAGTCGAGAGTGTTAGTTAATGTTGGATCTCCTATCATTTCCCGTAATGCTACTGTGACTAGGGATCCATAAAATATCAATGTCTTTGCCATCAACTCGTAATTTATTTATTTCATCTTTAATATCTAAAATAATTTAAGAAGGGTTTTTGTTTAAGGGGAAACCATTAATTGCCTTTAAAATACCCAAAGAATCAGTACAGACCTGAAATTTGTTAAAACCGTGAATATTTCTCATATATTTCACGGCCCTCAGAATGGAATTTTTCTTTAAGAAACGCTTCTTAATAAATATTTGATTTCTTTATAAAATGATTGTGTAGATTTAATTTTCTGTTTAAATTTTTCTTTTCATTTGTCAAGATTTATATTAGCATTATCAATAATTAAAAAAAAGAATAAGTAAACATAAAGGAACAAAGATCCACCCACGATGATATTTTAGAAATTCTTATCACAAACAAAATCTAAAATTAAAAACCATCTTCGAACAAAGCCCAAGAGACATTCTAGTAATCCTTCTAGATTAGTGTCCGACTTAGCCTCTCTTTTCTTTGTTTGATTTGGATTTCAATTTTATCATATGCTTTTAAAATTTTAATATCGTTCAAACGTGTATTTTTCTAGTGAAATGAAAAGCGAAATATAAATAAAAAATTAATTGAGTTTTCTCTTAGATACACAAGTCTCTTTAGAATTTTTACAACAGTTAGTGTTGATTTTAAATAAAGTATAGCGGAAAATTTAGATTTCAAACTAATTAATTATTTCTCATTCATATCAAGTAGTAGTAATAGTAGGTTTTGATTGGCCTTCACCCTTTCAGGACTTTAGCCACGGGTTGTCATTCATATCAACACTTCACCAATGTACTAAAAATTAGCAATAGTAGAAACGTTATGAAATAAATGGAGATTCAATTAGTCATATCTTTTGATAGCTTCAAGCGTGGTTTAGAGGTGGCTTAAATGGAATAAAATTCATTTGCTAAATCACTTATTTGCTGCACCAGAATTCAGGAATCGTGATTTTTTTAAGAATTAATTAAATTATTGATGTAATTTCCCCTAAAATAAATGATTAATTTAGCAAACCGGAATAATTTCGTTGAGTCTTATAATGAAGATGAGAAAGAGGCAACAACAAAAGATGAGGGATAAAAAGCGAATCGTCGCTTTCCCTTTTATATACACATATGGGTAAAAGCGAAGACCAGTTGTCCTCTGAAAAGACAACATGGCAGTAATGAGTAAAACAGAAACTCAGATGCACCCTGTCAAAAAAACAACATCTTTAATCTAGGCACGATCTAGAAGCCAAAATTCGAATATGTGACAGTCCTTGCCGGTTCGGTTAAGATATATTCAGTTCGGCTCGGTTCTTCGGTTCGTATACCTTCATTTCTGGCTGGTTTTTAGACGGTTAGTTTGGCTACTGATGGTACTGATAGGTACGTAAATGACTTTAAAATTTATGGAACTTTTTAACGTTAGTAAATTTAAAGTATATAAAAAGAATTTTCTTTATAATATATCACTTGAAAAAAAAATCGAATCTTAAATTTGAAAAATAATGAAAAGCTCTATGATTATCGATGAATTTTATAAAAAGGAGCGAGGAAAAAAATACAATTTTAAAAAATGAAGAGTTCTTTTTAGGAGAGCTCTGGTTTAAAAGCCACCGCCTGCCACTGATAGGCACGTACATTTTTCTTTTAAATGAGATTCAGATAGAGTAAACGAATTTTGCGTTTCTTTAATTAGCTGATTAATAATATATACCATAATACCATATTTGGGCTAAAATGAAGACTGAGAGTTTCTAAAATTTTATATTATTCATACGTCATTTTCATGTGTTCCACACATTCAGCATCTTTTCTTTTTCTATTTAACTTTTCAGTCTTTACTTATGTACTTTGTTTCATAATAATTCACATCTTTTTTCATTTAATAATTTTAGGTATGCACCGCTTCCACAGAATCCATGGACCGCACGCCACTGGTACCTATATACATAAAAAAGAACTATTATACATTCATGATTTATCTTTGTTATATTTAAAACAAAAGCTTTCTTAAAATATTCTTAATTAATCTTTTTTGAATCTTTTTTAAATAATACCTTTAGTGGTGTATTGTTATTGTTTTCTTTATTTAAGAGAGAAAAACATTTTATACAAATAATTATTTTTTGCGTATATACAAAAACTTGTTTCAATTTATTAATCGACCCTAGTATTTAATTATCTCAAATTTTTTCTCATTACCTATAAAAATATCTGAAACGTTCAGCTATTATTTTTTTCTGTTTGTGCGTCTGCCGGTCTTGCCTAGATACCAATATCTACGATAACTCAAGAATTTGCAGAAAGTCAAGTTGCGTTCTACGCCCTTCGCTTCTCGAGTTATCGTGGGTATCAGAAATCTAGTAAGCCAGAGAAAATAAAGTGATGTGGCCATCTATTTTTATTTATTTATTTATTTATTATATTCAACGGCTAAATGCCTAATATACATTAATATAATACAATAATTATCAAGTAAAACAACATTAACAATAATAGACAAAGTAATATCATTAAATTAATATAATAATAATAGAGTACCTATATGTTAACAAGTAGTAATATAAAAATATAGTAATATAAAAATAATATAAGCTAATAGTAATGTAAAAATAATAGATAAAGTTACTATGATTGTTTATTTTATTATAATAATCAAAATGAGGCTTTTTTAAATGTTTCTTGAATGCAATTGTTTGTTGATATTAATTTTAGACTGAAGATGGCATGAAAATATCGTCCGAAACTGTCTCCATGGTGGGAATTATTAAAATCTTATGAAAAGAAGATATGTATTATAATTTACCTTTCTCCTGTCCAAAAGGGAACGACCAACGTTTTCCATGTGTTTTTAAAAAAGCCTCATTTTGATTATTATAATACAAATAATATATGATAATAGTAATATAATGAAATATACCGTCTTTTTCCGAAAATAAGACATCCTCCGAAAATAAGCCCTATCGTGATTTTCGGAACTTTTTGTAATATAAGACATCCCCCGAAAATAATCGCTAGTTAAAATAATGTGACAAAAAGAATTAGTTAAAATCTGCTGTTGATTTATTAAGTATAAGTAATAATATGTTTAGCTTTCCTAATACTCGTATTTCAGAGAAATGTTTGATACAAAATATTCCGAGAAATTAATTATTTACCTCTACAGTTGGTTTCAAATTAATTCTTGGAATTTATCTTAAAAATACAACATAAGGCAGCAGTCTACATTGAGCGACAGTGCAGGTATACAACGTTCATTCATTTCAGTCTTGTAAGTCTGATTATTTCCTCATACGTAATTTTATTTAAAAAGACACTTGACATTGCAATAAACAAGCCATTCAAGGATCATTAGCTATATCGCAAGACATGAGAGATTCGGACCAATGATTCAACAGGAAATGGATTTGGACGAAAATCAGAATATAATTCAGAATTTTATTTATGACGATGTTCCAGAAGAAGATGACATGACTGTAATTGAATAAATGTAAATTTCTGTATTCTGTGTAAAATAAATATTAAATAAAAATATATAAATATACTTTTATTTTTGCACTCCCCCGAAAATAAGCCCTAGCGCGTATTTTGGACCAAAAAAGAAAGTAAGACAGTGTCTTATTTTCGGAAAAAGACGGTAATAGTAGAATAGTTACTTGAAGACTAGGATCAACACTTTGAACAAGACTGCGACTTTATTAATATTCAATGAGAAACCAAGGGGTTTTCTAGTTGTTTAGATAAATCGTTATACATCTGCTTAATCTGAATATTGGATTAGCTTCAGAGTGCCGGCTGGATGGTACTTCTGGATAAAAAGGTAGTCTATTTCTAAGTACATAATTTGTGTTATGAATAGGAAACAAGTTTTGAAGATCAGGACAATTCACCTTGTTGGGCTTAATCTTGAACAAAAATATAACATCGGAAGCAATCATGGAAGATGTAACAGAATCAAGACAGAGAGTTTCAACAGTTGAAGTGTAGTCATGGTCGTATCTCGATAAAGGATTGCCCGAAAGGTATGCTAGATGTCTTAACACTTTGTGCTGAATTCTCTCCAGTCTGTCCATGTATTTCTTATTTGATTTTACCATACACCTGCCCCCTCTTTTATATTTAATATTTAATCAAATAATTTAGGAAAGAACCCCCTCTTAATTTAATATTTCATTAAAATAAAATTAATTTAATATGTATAATTATGTACATATATAAATTGGAGAAAAAAGTGAAAATTTTTCAAGACTTGCGTTGTTTTCTTCGCTTTCTACTTTTAATATTTAACAATATTTGTAATGAACTATATTTTATGGGTTTTTTAAATAAAAATAAATAAATATTAAATAAAATGTGAAAAATTCTTGTTAATTGTATTTACTTTTATCGTAGCAAAACATTAAAATATTAATAAGTCGTTCAAAAAATATATTTTTTGCTTGAACTAGGAGCAGTTTTGAAGCTAGTGCTCGAAATCTGAGTTCCCTTATTGGGATTTGATTTTCTAAGAATTGTCTTTCTTGAATTATCCTGGAGATTGGTATATCAAGACAAGAAAGACAGGCAACAAAAAATAATGATTGAAAATCATTTTTCTCTCCTTATTCCAGACATTTTTCTAGGCAATGAGAAAAAAAATTGAGATAATTCAATACTAGGGTCGAGTAATAAATTAAAACAAGCTTATTATTTATTGTATACGCACAAAATATAATTATTTGTATAAATTGGGTTTTCTCTTAAGTGCCAAAATATTTGTATCTCCTTTGGGAAAATATGATTAAATTATTATAAAATTTTCATTTTTGGGTAGGAGACTCTTTAAAGAATTATTTCACATCATAATTTATTATTTATAAGAATTTATTCTTCTTTTGTAGATGTTCTCTAGTGCAAGTTTGTTAATGGACATCAAAGAATCATTATTCAAATCAAGTTTATCACACAATACATTTGAATATCTGATCATTCGACCCAACGGTGCATGACTTATTCTAATTCTAAATTGAGGCATCATTTTGGAATTTCTAGTTCAAATTAAATACAGATTAGGTAAAATCATAAAACATCGAATTAAATTATATAAAAAGTCTAGCTGAAATTTGACACAAATTTTATATTAATAAGCTGCACTTTTGAGTCGATTTTCATATTTTAAGCTGAAACTATTCACAAACAAACATTCTCAGTGAGGGTACAGAGGGATGAAAATGTTTTTATTTTTTTTTCTTCCAAATATATTTAAATAGTGATATCTAGACTCGCGTGTTTCAATACAGAAAACATATTAAACCTAAATTATTTCTATTTTTTTTTAAATTTTCAGCCTAAGAGAAGATACATTTTAAATCATTATCGATTTCCTTAGAAATTTAATAATTACAATTAATTAATAAAGTAAAGGGTGTGTAGTTTCACAGTGAATGAAATAAAACTCAAAGAGGTTTATACGAACTCAATATATTTCGGATTATTAGTCCATCATCAGGAGTTTACAGGTTAAAACTAATAATATTTGAACGTGCGATCACAATTTTTAACATCATGTTAAATCATCAGATGTTAAAAATTGTGTTGTAGGTACGTTCCCTAGATTCCTATTGGTTATTTTTGCCCAGATGAAAGGTTTCTAAGTCAAGCAGGTTTTCTTAGGCCACGCCCTTTTTTTTAGTGACAACTAATTAATTAAACTTTGATTGCTTAAAACTTTGTTTTCATTAAATAATATCTTCCCGGGGTGTTCTTGTGCGATCACAATTTTTAACATCATGTTAAATCATCAGATGTTAAAAATTGTGATCGCACGTTCAAATATTACTAGTTTTAACCTGTAAACTTCTGATGATAGAGTAATAATCCGAAATATATTGAGTTCGTATAAACCTCTTTGAGTTTTATTTCATTCACTGTGAAACTACACACCCTTTACTTTATTAATTAATATCATGTTTCACCTAAAACCTACACCGCTTTCTCTAAGTAAAATTAATAATTACATCTTTATTTTTCATTTCCTTATGTTTTTTTTTTTTTTATATAATAACTTAAGAATTCTATTTTAAAGAAAATCCCTTTTTTAAGCTTGACAGTTATATATTTAAAGAATTCAGTATTAATAACTTGGATGAAAAGTTTTTATATTCAATATATTCAGCCTTAAAAGCCGAACATCAATTTACCATTCTACCAGTGGCTTTTCCCTCGGCAACTTCGACGAATCTTAAATGACATAGGGAAAATCGGGGCCAAGGTCAGACAGAAACTTTCCCTTATATTAAGGGGGAAAATAATTCTTTCTTTCTTTTTCTTGTCGAATAAAATCTTAGGGATTGTAGAGGCCCGTGATTTGAGCGGCCTCTCCAGCGAGCGCTCTCTTCACTCGTGCGTGATGCACGTCACGCGAGCATAACCTTCTTTTTTTTTCATTTTTTTCACCTATTTTTTCCGAGTTGTTCAATTTCGTTCAGGAAACTCGAACTTTCCCTGCTTTCATTCTTTTTTTAGTTAAACCCTGATTAGCTTATTTTGCATGTTTTATAAATGCCATAATCCACATCTGACAAGATTATAAAAAGGATGCGATAAAAGTTTTTTACTAGCTTACTATTTAAAAAAAAATCGGTGTTTTTAATAAATCATCAGTGGTAGAAGTTTATAATAACATCATATTATGGATACGATACTTTAAAAAAATACAAGTTAATCAACCCCAAAATTTAATTATATATTGTCTTTATTATTAACGCGTGTTTTGTGTACTGACGCAATAGGGGTAATTAATTACATTTAGGTCAACTAAAACACTGACCCTATGTTCTTTAAACATACAAGATTAAAATACCGTGGGCATGCTGTTGATAATTCTCTTACAATAGATATTTACTAAATATATAAAATTAAAATTGTATCTATATAAAAAGAAATCATTGGGGTTGTTCTCTGCTTGATACAAATAAACATACATCCATATATCTAAAATTATATAAATAAAAATGTACTGTTACGCTTAAGTGATACGTTGAAGGATCTCCGAAAGTTTTTCATCGATTTCTTTGAAATTTTCACACAACATTCCATTCAAATACACGAGTGTTTTTATACATATATAGTGTTTTTATAGATATCACAACTGTGGCATGTAAAAATAGTTTTTTCGAGGAAACAACGCCAGCGCCTCTCTGGTGGGTGGGGTAAAAGCAAACAAACAAAATGCTCGATAATAGCCTTTTGTAAATCTTTCAACTGTCAATATTATTTTTGGTTAAGGGAACAATTTTGACAAGTAATATATAATTCATTTACTGTTTTAATACCTATTCTATATTTATTTGCATTTTCAATTTATTTTCAAAACTATTATTATTTTTTAAAGCATAAGAGTTAGTCATAGCAACGCGTGGTCGGGTCAGCTATTATGGGTGCGTGCGAAAGTTCGTGCGGAATTTGTGAGTAAAAGTCACACAGCGATTAGGCAAACAAAAATCTTTATTCAATCAATGATATATTCTCCATCATTTTCTATAGTCTTTTTCCAACGTTCTGGCAGCAGACGGATGCCTCGATCATAAAAACTGTGCGGTTTAGATTCGAAGAACGAAGACAGGCCGTTTTTTAAGGCCTCCAAAGAGTCAAAGTTTTTTCCATTTAAATAATTTTCCAATGACCGTAACAAGTGATAGTCAGATGGTGCGATATCAGGAGAATACGGTGAATGCATTAGGACATCCCATTTCAGGCTCTTCAGCTTGCACAGCGTCTTTTTCGAAACTTGTGGTCTGGCGTTGTCCTGATGAATGATGACTCCCTTGCGATTTGACAAAATCGGACGTTTCTCTTTGATTTCTCGATTCAAATTGATTAATTGGCGACAGTACTTGTCCGAATCAATCGTTTCGCCAGCAGGGAGAAGCTCAAAATAGATTATGCTCTTGCAATCAAACCAAACTGAGAGCATACCCTAATCGTCTTCAAGGTTAAATTCTCCGCGCCGAAATTTAGCAAACCATTTTTCCACAGTTCGTTTAGCTGGTGCTTGATCCTGATAAACATCTTGAATGTTTTTCACGGCTGCGGCAACGTTTATTCCCTTCCGAAACTCGTAAAGCAGTGGTGCCCAACCCTTTTTTGTCTGCGGGCCGGATTCAACATGACATAGGATCTCGCGGGCCGGATTCATTATAACTGTATATCTTAGCGGCACCTTTAATTAAAAAAACGCAACATTTTCAATCAATTCATTAATATTTTTGTGCTGATTCAATTTTTATTTTCAAAATATTTGTAAATTTAATGAAAATATTACGGTTTTAAATTAATAGTGCGGCTAAAATAAACAATCGTTTTTATTAGGATATTAGTAAGATATCTAGTTGAATTTTAATCAACTTGTAATTTGAATACATTTAAAAAATTACCTGAATTAAACGAAATTATAAATTTTGGTTAAGATTAAAAAAAAGACAAAATCTATAGTCACGATTTATTAATGTGAAGTCTGATGTTGCTTTTCAGAAACTAATTTTTGAATATTTGGTTCAAGTTGGGTAACGTTTCTCCTTAATATGGAATGAAGGTGATCATCTGAAAGCCGAGCGCGAGACGCTGGTTTAGCTCTTTTTAAAGTAGAAAATGTTTGTTCACAAATATATGTACTTGCAAACGCCGCCGTCATTTTCTTTCCAAATTTCCTCAAATTAAGATAAGAGTCTAACGCTGCATAAAAATCTGGTAAAGATTTTTCGCGAAAAAGATCTTGTAATGGCGTTTGGCATTGTAATTCTATTAATTCTAGTTATAAATCATCTGGCGCCGTAGAAACGTCAACTGAAAAAGGATTTTCAAACAAGCGTATTTAATTTTTAATCCGGTAAAAATCTGTAAATCTATCTTCGAAATTTTTGCTGAGTAATTACATCATCTTAGTAATTTTTTCTTTTGGAAAACGATAATATGATTTATAATTTTTTTAGATATTTTACAAAAAATACATATTTAGTGTCAACTCACTCGGGGTCGGATTGAGCCTCTTCGCGGGCCGGATCCGGCCCGCGGGCCGTAGGTTGGGCACCTCTGTCGTAAAGCATAACATGCCTTAAATGCACTTTATCGATATTCATTTTTAATGTGATATTTATCGAAGCAGTTTGTATGAAAACAAATGATTTTTTTTTAATGAAAGCTGAAGACGTCACCTTTCCAAGGATATATAATATGTATAAAATCCTTAATAAGGAGTAGGCATTAGTGACAACACGTTACGACGCTCATAACTCCATCTATTGAAACTCCGCACGAACTTTTGCACGCACCTATTATATAAATTTTAACCATAAAATGAGACGCTCACCGCTAGGGGCTAAGTGACGCCGGGCCGAAGGCCCGGGCGTCAGCTTGTATATGTATATAAATATAGATATACGAGCTTTTCGTATGTGCCTTCGCATGCCCTCGAAGTCTCGGCCTTCTGGACTGGTGGTTCTGGCGGGCAGTGTTTTCGGGCCAAAAAGTTTATTCCTCTTAAAACATCACACTCCAGAGGCATATCTAGAATCTGTGCCGCAGATACATTGTCTCTCAAGTTTACCCTGACATTCGTCCTGAGACAGCTACAGAAATGAGACCATAAATATGACGACATAAGCATGAATGCCCCGAGTTCCTCTTGGTAACATAATACTGGTAGAGCCTGTCGTAAGCCTCCTGCAAATAACAGCTGATTTCTTGGAAAGTGTTGTTACCTTAAATGTTAAGAAAAATGTGTTAAAGGTGTAGATATAGATATGTATTAGTATGAAAGTAAATTAGTCCTTTTTAACGTGTTTTCGCAATATGTCAGTATGTAATGAGAGATTTAGTTAATTGAGATTTGATTGTAAAATATATTTTTTAAAAATCCTTAATTGATCATCGGTTCCAAATAGATTCTGATCAATGAAAAGTGTTTATAAATTACACTGCTCGACAAAAATTAAACAAAAATATTCCTCGTAAACCTAACAATGGATTCCAGTAGTGTTTTTATACGCTAATTATCATGCAATTTCCCTATTTTTTACAACACTTCAGAGTTTTGAGATATTATCGGTCAAAAACTTATTAAGTAAAACGTACCGAGTCTTGAAAAAGTTTTAACTTTTTCCTCCAATTACATTTTCAATTATCATAGCTTCTCCTTATACGGACAATTTGCAGGGCCGTCCCGAGGAGGGTGCAGGGCTCTTGGCGGAGCAAAAAAAGCCAGTTGAAGGCTCTTTATTACTTTCTTTTCTAAGATCTTGAGCATATCGTCGCTGATCTTAAAAAACCTCGTAAGTCCTAAATTCATTGTTTGCCAGAAAACAAGAAAAATCATTTTAAACAACAATACATTCAAATACAATGCAATATTTATTATTTGTCCGTACCGCGAAATTAAATTGGAATAAAATAATAAGGTTTCAATAGACAGATGCGCCGTCAAAAGTTGATCCGTATAAACGTATAATACGTATTTGACCAAAATCGGACTTGGAGGTTTTGTAAGATTAGCGACGATATTCCGGAACTACTTTCTCAATCTTTGATTTTTCCGATACTTATATTAATGACTTTTACTGTTGAGTCGCCGACTTTAAACACAAAATTTATTATAAATAACATATCCTATCCATATTTAATAATGGATAAATATATTTGTAAACTTTATTGCTACTTTTAATTATTTTTAAATGTCTTAAAAATTAAAAAAGATGTAGGCTAGTATGTTTGATTTTTTCACTTTATCTTTAGCGTAATATGCATACATAGAAAAACTCTATGGAATAAATTTTTTCTCTTGAAAATCATAAATTGATCATTTTTTAGAAGCTTTTTTTTATATATAGTGGCCGATAATAAATATGAAAAAAGTAATTAATTCAGAAAGCAATATTCGATTTAATCGCTTAAAAATCTGGTCTAATATTTTGTTTTTACAAAAACAGGAATAAATAATATTTATTATTATTGAAATATATATTTGATAAATATCTAATATATTGAATAATAAAAAGTTTTTATATGTATAACATAAAAAAAATCATTACCATTGAACAGGCAATAATGAATACCAATAAGTACCTAGTGCCTGAAGCACCGAGCGATGCTCTGTAATTTTTTGCCTCTAACTTAAATTTCAAATTTCAAGGCTCTGCGACTACACGACTAATAACTCATGACACTTGATAAGTACACCAATTTAAAAAAAAATCATTAGTCTCATTTTTGAGAAAAAAAAATCTTTAATGTAAATGTCAATTTTCGGTCCTCCGATTTCAAGCAAAAGCTTGCTCTACTCCTTCTAACCTATATCGAGCTTAAGTTTCGAATTTCGTAGCTCTGAGATTTATGGTTGCGAAACACAGAGGGTATATTCTTTCGTACGTAAACATCAACTTCCGGTACTTCTATTTTAGCCAAAATCTTGTGGTGCTTCTTGTAGTCTCTAAATAGCTTAAGTTTCAAATTTCACGAGATATGAACGATTAAAATATTTATTTTGCGACATGATTAATTCCGACCCCCCTTCCTTTATTTCAATCGGATTATAATTTATATACGACTAATAACTCATGACACTTGATAAGTACACCAATTTTTAACGAAATCGTTAGAGCCGTTTTCGAGAAATCGATTCTATATATATACCGAGTGAGTTTTTTATCTTGAGGCAGTCTTATAACTCAAAAACAGTGCATTATATGGAAAAAAGTTTCAAATAAAAGTTTGTTGATATCGAAGGGGAAACTAAACTACGCTATATTGTTTGTCAAGGTTGAACAAGCTTTCAAGGGTATTTCAATGTCAAGTTCTATTTTTTAATTGGACCCTATATTTTTCTATACGTCTTTTTAATCTACAGAAAAAAAAAACTGAACAACTTTCATAAAAACTATTTTTTTATACGACATCAAATAAACAAAATACATGAATTAATTAGATCTCAAAAAATCGTAATAATTATTTTTAACAATTATTTAACTTAATTATCAAATAATAATGATTAAATAATTAATTATTAAATAAATAATCATTAAATCGAAAAGTCACAACAATGAAAATAAGTGTTTATAATGATATTAAAACTTCGTTATACGCTGATTTAAGAGATTATTTTGTACTTTATAGAACTAGTTAAAATTCTTGAGTTTAAAAAAGTTTATTTCTCTTGTCAATCCAGTAGATAGGTATATTGTATTACGATAATAAAAATGGAGTATTTTTTTGTTCAAGACAGAATTAAAATGGTCTTAATCTATGCGGAAATGAATGTGGAAGAAGTGTTAGAGGCTGCCATTGCAATACACTCTGGAATGTCTCAGAACAGTGTCGAAAAATTAATAATTTATTTCATCATCATCATCGAGTATACAGTCCTAAGACTGGTTTGATGCAACAATCCGTCTCCACTCGACTCTGTCCCCCGCCAGCTGTTTGACCTCTCTAAATGTCTGGCATCCCATATCCGTAGTAAATTGTACGGATTTTTTTTCAATTTTTACATCGATATCTTTATGGATCAAACTTTGAATTTGTCAGTTTTTTTTCATGTATATTATTTTCTCAGCCAGAATCATTCAAAAATTGAAATAATTCTTATAATTAAAGATAACTTACATCCTAAAGTTGAGTATCGACTTATTTTGGAGCTGGAAATACAATAAAATCAACTAACACACCAAGTGTGAACTAGAGAGTATCTTGGAATATTTTTTAGGATTTGCCTGGGTCCTGTTTAGCTTCGGGGTAATATGTATCATTTAAACTATATCTTCTTTAGAGTAGTGGTAAATACATTGCCTACTATAAAAAAAAATCACAATTATCTACCTTATTTACAGAGAGAGATTTACAGGTAAACTTTTCGAATTTGAATCCTTATTAATTATTGAACAATATTTATCCTTCCACCACGACGAAAAACAACTGTCTGAAATTGCTGCTTACATTCAAATTGTTATTCGTGGCTCTTCCAATATTTATCCAGGTGTTCATAAACATCAAAACGCACAACAAATGTAAAATATATTGGGATTTTTAATATTTCAAATAATATAGATAATTATCTCAAATTAAATTTTATTCTCTTAAGAAAATTCCTTTTTTTTTTAAAGATTATTATTTTATGGCATACTATATATTTAAATGAAAACTCTCATGGTATTATCTTAATACGTCTTTCCAGAGCCCAATTAGAAGGTGTCTTGGTAGCTGACAGTGAATTGAAATTCACTCTCAAATATGCAAAAGTAAAAAGGGAAAGGATCTCAAAAGGCACATTTCTTGAAAACTTAATATTACTAATTATCAAAATGCAAATGAAGGATTATACAGGTTTTGAAAAGATTAAATAATTCTTATAGGACTGTAATAAAATAATATTAATTTTTCTATAATCGGATATTGATCTTAAGACTTAGCAAATTGTTATGAGGCTGATACTTTTACCATCCTTGGGGTAGATGGTAAATTATTTTGTCTCTCTAGGACAGGGGGCCCAACCCCAGGCCCGCGGGCCACGATATGGCCCGCTAACGAATTCTAAGTGGTCCGCGTGACAGTAGTAAAAAACAAAATTTACAAATTTTTGTTAATCCTTTCACTGAAATATTAAGTTGGAACTCAGTGAACTGCAAAATTATTCTTCACTAAAAAACCTTTTTGTAGAAAAAATATCTTCAAAGTCACAAACTTCTTCAGAAGAATTTGGAGATTTCTGGAAATTGGTGCCAAAGGAAGACTCTCCTGCAACAACTGACCTTACAATTTTTATGAAGCTTTAGATCAACATATTTTTGTGAAAAGTTTTTTTCAAATCTTAATTTGATAAAAAATAAATACCACACATCTCTTAATGAGCAACATATTCGTATATCTGATTTCTTGTTACTGTCAACATCGGACCTGACACCTAACATAGGAAAATTATTTGACATCACATTGATACACAATTACTTGGATTTAGATTTTTGTTACATAAAATTTTGTTTCTTTATTTGGCAGTAGATGCTATTTATTTTATTATTTTAATATAACGACATTTAAATTTCAAAAATCTGTTGTTTTTTTGGTTGCATAAAACAAGACTTTAAAGTTTAAAGCTTATGTAAAAAAATAGGAACCATCAGTAGTCAGATGATTTTTTAAACGACAATTTCGCCCAAGTGTTAAAAAGGTTGGGCAGCCTTGCTCTAGGCTGATCAGTAATAAAATTATAGTCTTGAATGTTATAACAAGATAACAGAGATCTGCTTTCACTCATTGTACAATATATTTTGCTGGGTCGCAAAAAACCAATTTGATATCTTAAGTATTTTGGTAGCTAGCTGTTCAAATGCATCGTCAATGATATGGATTTCAGCGAAGTTGGAATCGAAAAGAGCATTTGTATTGGCTTGCCTCTTCAAGCGACGCGAGGGAATTCAAGGGTCAAATGATGAATTCTGGAAATACCAGTTAGCTTTTCTCGGTTGATATTGGATCCAAAGGAATATTTGTTAAAATTTTAAATAAAATTATATTAAATTTATGTGAGTATAATTGTGATGATGCAAGGTGAAAGGGGCTCTTATCTTTATTTACCCTGCTCAAATTTGAGCTAATGGCATCTTCTGTTTCTAGAGAATCAACTGAACAAAACGCTTTTTGTCTCGTCCAATAATTCCAAAAATTGACTGAGATGAATTTTTGAATATTTATATTATATGTTTATTTATATTATACTTACTAGTATTTCACATTTTTAGCCTTCCTGAAAAAACTGGTCGGTGTTTATAAGAATATTGTTTTAATTTTAATTAACGGCAGTAGCGCGTATCTGATACATTTCGGACAAGAGTTATAAATATTTTCGAAAAGAGTTTTTAAAAAAGGGAGCTGTATACAATAAATAATTTTCTTCAATAAAATTTTAATACTTCTTCACTTTAATAATTATCTTATTTGTTTAACTTTTCAAATCAATTTATAAGTATTTTCTCCCATATTTTCTTACATCAGCCATTAAAAATTTCATTTTTTTTTTTTAATTTCAGATTCATAACCAAAACCCTAAAAAATCAATTAAAGTTTTTCTGAAAAAAAAAAATAATTATAGGAATTGTTAAATTTTTTAATCATTTTTAATACCTATTTTTTTTTTTAATATTTAAATTTAAATAGTCACGCACATGACACTCACATTTTTTTTTCTATTCTGAAATTAAAGATAGATGTTTTTTTGAAAAGTGAGTTAATTAAATTCTAAATTATCTTTATCTGTTTCGAAAAGTAAGGTATTGATTGTTCGCTAAAAGCTTGCTTTTTGCATATATCAGCTCAATCTGTCTTCTTCAATTCGAATTCATCCATTCTTTTTTCACTCACTTTCCAATACTTGCTGTTTTAGCATGGTGTCTGTCAATTCAATTTTAAATAGTATGTTAAACATTTCCTATTTCTATTTGAACGAAACTTTATAAATAGTAAAAAAAGTGAAAATATTTTTAAGACTTGGTACGCTCTCAGCAAATTATGGAAAGGAAGTCGAGCACTTGCAAATCTCCTAGTTATAAATGTAAATACATATAATCAACTATTCCAAGTATATATTTTTTTGTTTTATCATAATTTTTTCAATGTGAAAAATTGAAGGAGACAATAAAAGAGTGTGTCTTCTGCTGGAATTATAAATTTTATTTATTTATAACGATTCCAGCAGAAGACACACTCTTTTATTGTCTCCTTCAATATATAAAAATTCTGCTACTCTCGGCAAAAACTTTCAATTTAATGTGAAAAATGTTTACTTAAGAAGGTGTACAATTATAAGCTATCCGATATTAAATATTATAAATCGCTATTCTTGAACTAAGTATGTTGGAAATTAATTTTTGAAAAATATTTCTTTGCCATTGTAATTTATTATTAGCTATATTAGATATAATAATGTGTTATATATTCATTATTAAGAGTGATTGTATAGATTTTTTTATTTAAAATATGAGTAAGTATGAGGAAAGTTTAAAAAATTTTTAAATAAAACGATTTTATTTTGTCTTGAATCTCGAAGATAAAATTGCATTTATTTGTCAAATGGGGCCATTTTGTGTTGACCTCGATTTTCAATCTTGGCACCAATGTCGAATAAGATTGGCAATTGGTTTCTAAAAAGCATCTTACTCCCTTGAGCACGTCATTTGTAGCCTCATATGGTCATTTTGGTAGAGAAGCTACGCATTAAAGCAACACCTTCTTTTCCCAAAAGATTCAAGAGATACGTGATGATTACCCTCGAGAATGGGTTATAGAAAACCTAAGAGAGATAGTTTTTTTTGTGTTTTAATACAAATTCTTTACAAAATATTTTTGATAATATCTCTCTATCCATTCTCTATCCATTATAATTTAATAATAGGTAGATAAAATTTTATGAAATTATGAATATGTTTTTTTTTTATTTCGACTAGAAATAATGGTTATCAAAAGGACAGGGCACCACATCACTTTCCCATTAGTTTATTTATCCATTATTTTAAATGATCATATCAATTTGCTTCATTCAAATTACTTCAATTTGGGTTTCTCCAAGCCGTTTTGATAAAATCGGACAAAAGACGTAATTGCAAAATACCAAAAATCTTTAAGTAAACATGTACTTCTGGTTCGTCGATTCTAGCCAAAATCGTCTACCCTCTAGATAGCTTAATTTTTAATTCCCAAAGCTCTGTGACTTACCCTATACGAGATATATTTATTTTGCAACACTCTTTACACCAGCGGTCGGGGAACTGGGGTAAATTACCCCAAATGGGGTAACAATGAAACTATCGGAGGTAATAAGGACATTTTTAAAATTTTCTATTTTATAAACTATTATAGTATTTTTACTTTGATATCTTTTCCAGGAATTCAAAATCGTAAAATTAATAAAAGTTTTGCGTTTTTTTGTCATGATGAGTGAGTGTTCGTATATTTTATTCTTTTGACATAGTCTTTTTAAAAAGTAGTCATTAATCGTCGCTTTTTCAATTCCAAGCCAACTTCACTAATTGTTATTTTGCCCCCAAACAGAGTGTTTAAGTTTTCGGCCCCGCCACATAGCGCTAGTTTTCTTTTCATTTAAGCTTTATACAATATTTTATTTATTTTATTGAAGCTTTAAAAATATTTAAGTATAACTAAATCTGAATGCATTTATAAAATGATTTGTTAATGGTTTTATTTATTATTTGTAGTATTTGCCGAATACTGTATTCAAATTGGGCTCAAGTCAAAAAGTCCTAATTTTGAAGTAATTTTAGCAAAAATGAAACATCATTTTTCTAAAACGTAAAGCGTTTGAATTATTATATTAATGTTTAAAAATTTTATTTACTTACGGATAATTTTCATGTAAATTCCATTTAATTTAATAAATAATATATCTACATTTACGTTGCTTTTTTTTGATTTTCAGAATGTAGGGGTAACAGCGACCTACTAAAAAATATTTTGGGGTAATGGCTAAAAAAGTTCCCCGACCTCTGCTTTACACTCTTGTTTTATTTCAATCGAATTAAAATTTATACACGAATAATAACTTATGACGCTTTATAAGTACCTAGTCCAATTAAAAAAAAAATCGTTTAGCCGGTTTTGAGAAAATCACAAAGAACGAAAAATCTTTCATGTAAATATCAACTTCTGGTGGTCAGATTTCAAAGAAAAAGCTTTTTTTTAATGAAATTGATGAGAGTAGGAGTTACAACAAAGAGAGGTCCTCTAAAGGCCTGGGTTGGCCCCTCAATTGTGAAAAGGAGATTTTATGGGGTGGGTAGGACTCGAAGGTATCTATGAGTGGGGGTCTTAAACAGCTGAACGGGTCACATATATTTAATTAATAATTATTTGTGAATTAACTCTCTTGGCATCTTGTGGCAAACAATTATCGGTGATCATCTCTTCGAGAATGTTTGTTATTCACTGGTGGTGAGTATTTCTAGCGGTTGCTGATTTTCGCTAGATTCACTATTCGCTGACTCTATTACAAATTTAGCATTACTTAATCGAAAACATTAAGTTTTATATTCATCATCATCATCGTCGAGTTTATAACCCTACTACTGATTTGACGCATTCACTCGTCCCTATATGACTCTATCCCATACCAACTCCTATAGGCTTCTTTTAGAGACTCACATCCCATATCCTATATTTTATATTACCTACTGGTAATTTTTCCAAAGCTAGCCCAACCAAAAAGATTATTTATTTTATATTTACTTTTCTCATAAAAAATGACTTATTGTTTTTGCGCTCTTTTTTTGGTATATAGAGTCTATAAATAAGAAACTGCTATAAATATTGATTGTGCATCTTTTGAATTTATTCATCTTTTCCAAATCAAAGATTGTTGAAAAGAGATTTTTTCTGAAATATTTCTGCCAGTTGTAATCAAGTTTTTATTGCAAAATCTCCAAAACTCGTAAAAAACAAATGGTGATTTTTTTTAAGTAACCTACTTTTTAAGTTCACAATACTTTGTTTTTCTAAGATAATAAAAATAAGAAAATAATTTTCTCTTATTTTTATCATTTAGAAATTTTCTATCAAATGTGAGAGTGTTTATAGTTTTAATAATAATAATAATTTGTTAAAAACCTCCTCACCCAAACACAGCTGGGGTTCTATCTCATGATTTATAGCATTTTCGTTCCGGAGATGAGTTCGTGCTCTCTTGACATCATTTCAAACTAACTAATTTGATATATAATACTCCTAATATATAAAATGACCAAATGAACAAGTATTCTCCATTATAGTTTTACCAGCTGGCCAAGCTATTTGAATTCCTCTTCTAATAAAAAAAAAAAAATTGATAGATAATTAATATTCGCCCATATACAATAAAATACGAAAAAAACTACTATAATAAAAAACGCCGGATAAAATAATGAATAGTATAGTAAATATTTTATTTGGATATGTATCTTGACATCGGGTGGTTTAGTTATCCTCAATATAAAAATGATAGAAATCAGAATCTGGTTAGGTATTATTTATTAATAATTTATTCATCTATTGAAATTTACGTGTCTCAGAAAAATTTCACATTTTCAGAAAAGGTTAGAGATAATTAATTTTTTATCTAGCTAGATTGAGAATACAAAATACATCATTAAATCCTATATTTTACAGTTTGCTGCTTGACAAGGAAGTCTGACCATAGCGGACTTACAGAAAGAAGTATTCGAAATATGTGACTATATGCAAAAAAATACTATGTGTTGAGTTAATTAACAACGAAGATGAGGAATAATGAGGTCGCCATTCTGATCTCAAGATATTAATGAAACACATCTGGATCGTGGATACTTTGCTCATGTAATGATGAACGAGCCTAAATTTGGTCTTTTACAGAGTTTTCTCCATGGAAAGTTTGAAGGATTAAAATACCATGGAAGAAGGATCATCTTCTGTCTAGTGAACATGAAGAAATGATTCGGACTCTCCAGATATAAACTCTGTTGTTGTTGTAATTTTATTCCCAGTTTTTTAAGTCTTTCAAAATAGGAATTCAAGCAATACGTGTGACAGTGAGATTGGCTAAGAGCACTAAATATTGGTGATGAACACCCAATAGAGATAGTCAATGGTCGAAAATATGAATTTCTTAACAACATGAAAATATTATAAAATTAAATTATTTTTTGTAATAATTTCTGATTAATGGAGTTTTAACTTGACCTAATATTTTATTAAAGAATGTTTTTAATTAATATTTATTATTACACTATAGTTTTGTAAATAAGAGCTATTTTTAAGTCCCCTAAATCCAATGATTACAACTATTCATGAGTATTGTTTGTGTCTGAAGTTTCTAACCAATTTGGAACATCTCACATTCAACAATATACAACAAGAATTGCTTGGTAGTTAGTTCTATTAGCAGGGACTTATCCAAGAAGAATCATTCTAGGAAGATGAGATAAATTGGTTAGAAGTCACGTAGAAAACTAAAATATCGCCATATCGGCAGTGGCAATAGATGGAATGCTCAATGTGACATCTTAGAAGTCATGGTTGAACTTGTCTGAAAGGCCAAAGGGGAAGACAGAACCCTTGGGCACGATGATGGCTGTTCCATTCTCCTTTCTCACGTGCCTAATAAAAGGTGAGTTTTTATAAGGAACGTAATTCGATATTGGCCTCATCCGAAATCAGGTGTCGGGGGACGGTGGTGGACGGGGTTGGAGAAGAGAACGGGTGGATATAAAATTCAGAAGAAATGACCTTTCAAAGAGCTGATCAGAATGTTTAAGTTGCAAAAAGAAAATCGACCCCGAGCGAATAGAAATTATAAACTAATTGAATTCTCCAGATGAAATTAATCAATGCAAATTTAAATAGACATTTCCGAATCTTGATATAAAAACAAAAACAAAAAAAAACACTTCATGGATCTTTTTTGTGATTGAGAAGAATTTATTTATTAAAGTATTTGCAATAGGAATTTGTTTAATTTAATTTACTTTTGCTTTTTCAACTAAAAGTTGAGGTAGATAAATCGCATTCGAAAAGTTCATTGAAAATATCAAGCACGGCGGAGCGATTTTAGGCCAGTGGGGTCAAAACTTGGAAAGTGATGTAGAAAATTTTGAAACAAAATGATACAATTTAACCCATTTTTAAGCAGTTTGTAGCTGTGGTTTTATTTAGAACTGAAAGAAAAAAGAGTTCAAATTTTTGTTTGTAGTTATAATGTTTGAGTTTAGGTTCAAAAAGTAATAAAATAAAACGAAATTAATTAGCAATATATACTTGTATTATTCTTAGCAAATATGAGTAATAAACTTATGTAACTAGGAAAACAAAACCTATGTTCATAAAAAAAAGAATTAATTAAGAAACTACCGGTAACCGATAATTAATGTTCAATAAATTGGACATGATCTTAAGTAACTAAATTTCTTTCTTTAGGAGGTCCGCTGACCCACTTGACCCCGTAGACGAATTCCCAGGGTGGTCAGCTGACCCCCCTAACTCCACGGTTCCGCCCTCCCTGTACATTTTATATATCCATATTAATTTGTTAAAAAATTCAAATTACTTGATAGAGGTGTATAGGCTTAAACGACACTCTAGCCACTGACCCACAGTCGCATAAAATACATACTAGGTACAATTTAATGAACATTTTGTTTTTGTGGAAAAACTGCTGAAATTTTACAAAAGCATCGTTACATTTTTAGGTCCCATGAGTACAAAAGAAAGTGTTTGATTGTTTTTTCTGAAAACTTTTCTTTCTCTCTACGTGTGCGTGTATCAGCACTTTTACAGGTATACTGTTGTATCGATACCTATGAAATCTTGAATTAGCAGATTTCGAAAAATGTGACAATGGCGATTTTTAAAATTATTATTATTATTTCTTTTAAGAGGAGGGGGGGGGAGACACAGAAAAAAAAATCTTCAAAAATTGATGAATTTCCATTACAGATTATGTAAAATATATTTAATTGATTTCATTAAAAAAATAAGATAATAAATCTAAATCTTTCAGACGGCATTCTCTAGTGAAAATTCGTCCCTTGTTGAGACCTCTGTTTTTTGTGACATCCTGATATCATTTACTATTCCAAACTTAAATCAATCATGTTAGATATGGGCAAAAATGAAACTAACTGATTTTGTCATTTTCTATTTTTTTATTTTATTTTATTCATATTTAAATGTATTTTTCATACATATATATTACAATATTTACAAATCTTAATACTAAAGTTATAATATCTCTAACTGTCCCTCTTAAGATATGTCCTCACTTGGTTCTTAAATTGAATCAGACTTGATGCATTTCTTACTTCAGCTGGTAAATAATTAAATTCCTCAAGTCCTATAAAATATAATGAATTTCTTGTGAGCTCTTTCATTGCCCTCTCAATAAATATATCGTCTCTAATTTGCGTCCCATGGTCATGGATCTCATTGACCAATCTGAAATTCAGATAGGCTGGCAGCTGCCTATGATATAATTTATATACAAACACATTGTCTGTAAAAATAAGAATTGCTTCACATTCATCAAGTCCTAAGCATTCCAGCATACTACTTATTGATGTATATCTGTCACATTTTAATATAATTCTCATGCATCTATTTTGTAAGAGTTGCAACTTATCAATATTCTCCTGAGTGCCAAAATATAATATTGTAGGACAGTAAGAGAAACTAGGACTAATTATAGTTCTATACACCTTAATTCTAGTGTTCATATTCAAATTATTACAAGCTCTTCCAAAGTATTGCACTTTTCTGTTTACATTCTTCAAGAGCTCACTATGATGACTCTTAAAGTTCAACTTCGAGTCAACCACTACTCCGAGGTATTTAAATGAATCCACATATTCCAAATTTACATCATTCAGATAGATTGGACTTAACCCTTCTCCACCCACCCCCAATTGCATTACTTTAGATTTCGTACAATTTATAAACAGTTTATTCATATTTATTCTATAGTGAAACCAACGTGCTGGTTCCTTAAATTTATTATATGACTTTATATTGATAATATATATTTTCAGAAGTTTTTATTTTACCATTAAACAAAGATAGGTATATACTAGATATAATTCTGTAAAAGAAAGAAAAACGAAAAATAAAATCGTTATTTTATTCCTTAATAAAGGCGGAAACTGAAACGATTTTCCAATTCATGGAACACTTTAAGATTAAATTTAATTACCAATTATTTTATATAGTCATTCAGCAGATTTTTACTTTTTTAATTGCTCGTAAAATACATTTTTATGTATTATTATTATTATGATTTCTTTCACAAAATATAATGTCAAATAAAATATTTTGAAAAAGTTTATTGGACTCTTACTGGTTGCATCAAAATGAAATTATATACATGTTATACTTATATGGTGAAATGATATATTATATTCCTTAAAAATGCAAAAGTGAATTTTCAAGAAATCTACTACTGCTCTGTCCAAATTCATGTATCTAAAACGACCTATTAATATCCTATATAATACTAAATCGCATTTGTGCCTGCCTCTGTATCTATCTATGTATCTATGCCCGTCCCCCAACAAAAACAGTTGTCATGGTTACCAAATTCAATGAAATTATCTATAGGTATATATAAAATTAAGGTTTTGTCTGTACATTAGGGTGGTGGTGTGGGGTGTAAGGGTGGGGGTCCAGGGTGCGAGCCCCTGGCTAGCAAGAGGGCCGCCGAAGGCGAGCCTTGCAGCTAGTATTATAATATAGCAATATAGCATAACATTTATAATACCATACATTCAATAATAAAATAATTTTTTTGAATTTTCAACAAATCGATAGCATAATCGAGAACAGAATGTTAAGTGGGCCTCTAAAAACAATTACTCTCTCCCCAAACGGTTGCTACTAAAATGATATCCATCCAAATATTGCATTAGATAAATATAAGAGATGTACGCAAAGTATTGGTTTCTGCATGACATAAACTGGGCCATTAAGCTATATATAATTTTTAAAAAACATTACAGACTATTAGCCGTTAACTCTTTTTAACAGTCAAAAAAATATCATTGGTCATCAGTTTTTCCTCTTATCAAATGACAAAATATACTCGTATATCCAAATATATACAAAAAAAAATAAATAAAAATAATAATAATAAATAAAAAAATAAATAAAAAACATAGCTTATAAAGTAAGGTTTATAATACCATGTTTTAAAGCACGATTTCATAAAATGAGATATGTAGAAGTGACTTTCAAAAAGAACAGGTGCGAAATCCATATATTTTTTTTTCTTTCTTTTTCTTGAGGGAGAATGGTGGAGGTTCTTGATGAAACATTAAATAAAGTAAAGAAAATTTTTGAAATTTTTAAAATTTAAAATATAAAATACTAGGTAGGTATCACATAAATAAAAGATCAGATGCTTGTTTAGCAGGACACTGTCCTTTGTGAACTCCTGAAGATAGGCTTATACTCCGAAATATATATAGAGTCTTGCTAAACAAGCATCTGATCTTTTATTTATGTGAAACCTTATTTATTTTAAATTTTAAAAGTTTCTAAAAAAAATTTTCAAAAATTTTCTTTACTTCATATAGTTTTTCATTAATCTTCCAATTTTATTATTTTTGTTAAAAAATCAAAATGAATAACAATAATTTAGTTTTAAAGATGGGCAAAAATTGTTTTTTCTAAAAGCTTGTTGACTTTTTAAGAAATAATTTATTTTTGCAATGAGGTGTCTCAGCGAGATGATGCAGTTTCTTGAAAGACCTTTGTAATACTGAAGAGATGGGGAGAAAGGGGTCTATATACCCGAGTCTAGAAGTATTGAAGATGTAAGTGTCAGGGAAACGGAAAGCAGGAAGCCGATTTCAGATATTTGAAATCTTGGGATAAAACGTTTGAAGAATTAAGTAGTTCGGCGCTTTTCCAATTAAAATGCAAATGAGTGTTTGCAGTAGGCAAAATATGCGCAAAGAGGACTTTGACGAAAAATTATTGATTTTATCTCATCGGAGCACATACGATAACAGTATCTATTAAATTAAATAGGGAAAACGCGGAGACGCTGATTCGATTGGCAAGAGAGACCGGAAAGGTCGGATCGTTTCTAGTCGATAACACTCTTGTGATTGCATCCAGTGTGGCAAGGGAATGAATGTTTGGCGACCTCTTTTCACAGGTGTGAACCGAGGGATGATCCGCGATTGGAAGTAGGTGTAGGTACACCTCTTTGGAAGTATTTTGGAAGTACTTGGAAATATTTGGAAGTACTTAGAAATATTTGGAGGTACTTGGAAATATTTGGAAGTGCTTGGAAACATTTGGGAGTACTTGTAAATATTTGGAATTACAAGTGGAAGTAGGTGTACAGCATATTAGGTCGCGGTTGACCCCTTGGTGTGAACTATATGTGAGACAGGAGTTTATTTGGTTCTTGTAAAGTGTGAGAAGCTGCTGGGAGCGAAAAAAATCACCTTGACCTGAATATGGCAGTTTTTGTCACAGAGAAACTGCTCATTCCAAGAGAGGTCAGACGTGATTATGGTGCCGAACATGGACAGCTTATCAGCTTATCACATATCTTCATGGTCTTCGATCCAAAGAGAATGTCTGTCAAAAAATTATTAGATGAATTTCCTTCAATTTCTGTTAGGCGTAGTAGGTACATAATATACCATATATCTATTTTATTATGTATAAAAAAATTAAATTTTATTATATAAAACACAACACTAAATAAATATTAGGATTGAGTTCAAATTAAATCTAATCTCAGGCACCCCCCCCCCCCCACACACACAAAACAAAAAAAGAATTAAATCACTTTTTTAATTGCTTTATTGAGCCTCGTCATAACGAAAAGAGTGTTATGAAACTAAAGGAAAAAAATCATCTTTGTGGCCTTTACGTAGTTATGTAGGTGTCATTGGAGGTTGGTGACTTTTCAACCAGTGGATGGTCTCCAAAAACTACCCTTCATTTTTGAAATTTAATTTTAATTTTCGCTTTTTTTCAAATTTATTTGAATACGGCATCTTTTTCGTTATTTTTCAAATTTAACATTAGATTTTTAAAAAATATGTTTTAGGATCTTCTTCCCAAACGGATACTGGCTTTGTGTGAGTGACGGTAGGAGTCAGAAATTAATTCTTGCGACTTAAACTCCACAGTCCCTGAGATGGAAATCAAATCTTAAATTTCACCTAATTCTATCGCTATAAGCAAGCTATGACTTGTATATAGCACTCTTGGTTATTTTCAATCGTATATATATTGAGAGATCTTAGAAATGGATTAGTCCAGAAATTCTCGAATCATCTTTATTTATTCCTTATTTCTATTATTTCTATTTTAATAGTCTCTCAGCGAGAACAATTTTTATTCGACCAAAACTCGTCTGGACTTGTCTTTGACATGCTTGAGCTGGAAGATATACTTACTAATAGGCAGCAACTTCAAACCTTCTATCCGGACCCTTTTCGGAAAATCATTAATTTTAATTGCCCTTTCAAACTATGCCACAATTTTATATTATTTCGACAACCAATATATTTTTCAAAACAAGAAATGTACTTTATAGAAATATTTGAAATAACGGATAATAATTTGAAAATTTAAAGATCGTTCTGAAATTTTGAATTCGATCTTATGTATTTTTGTAAATACTCTAAATGTTTGAAATTTTAAGGATGCCCCGCATCCACAGCATCCATGGACCGCACGCCACTGGTAGATATGTAGATATTATTTAGACGTTATGTGTAAAATGTACATATTATATTTTTCATATATTGTTATATAATAATTAATTAAAAATAATTATGTGTGGTTAAAAAGGGATAAAACATTTTAATAAATAACATCTGAATTTAATTGATAGATTTAACAATTTACTATAGATAACCAAAATAATATTTTGAATATATTCTAGAATTATTGATACAAATACAATTTTCTAAAAATATGTCTGAATCTAGATCCTGTCCTAGTTTACATGTGTCAATTTAAATCGTGTTCTCATCTCTTTTATTTATCTCTGCGGCTTTTTTATCCTCTGAAATTGCTAATCTGTGTTGAGATTGCTACTTTATTAACAAAATTTAATTAAACTATAGATATAGCTATTAAAAGCAAAATGTAGTTAATCTAAGCACTGGTGCTTTATCAAAAACAGGGTAAAAGATATGGAGGATTATATACTTAATGTATAAATGCGACAACATGATGTTTATTATTATTTTTATTCTATTAAAAGAATTTTATTTCTGTTCTATTAACATCTTACTTAAAAAATAAATCCACTAAAAGACTAAGTGCATCAATTTTAAAAAAATAAAAATAAAGAAAAGGTGAAAGTTTTTCGAAACTTTTCGCTTTTTGCAAATTTTAAAAATTTAACAATTTTTCCTTAGCAAACGTTAGATCTAAAAAAATAATTTTTAAGAAAAAAATAAAACCGACTTCAAAAAAATTAAATGCAACAAATAAAATACAATAAAATAATTATTAACTTATTTAGTTACAACTAAACTACGAAATATTAACATGAAATTACTTTTTGAAGTCGGTGTCAAACATATACCTTTTATGAATCGCACTCGACGGATCTTACTTAGTACGTTTGGTGGGTACGCTCGCTTATAGGTATAGTTTGTTTGGCACTGACTACAAAAAGTAATTTTATGTTAATATTTCGTAGTTTAGTTGTAACTAAATAAGTTAATAATTATTTTATACCTTTTAGTGTATTTTATTTGTTGCATTTAATTTTATTTGAGGTCGATTTTTATTTTTTCTTAAAAATTATTTTTTAACCAGAAGATCTGAATTTAGAAAACTCTGCTCAATGTTTTTAAAATACAAAAAATTCAGAACCAGAACAAATTTTTTCTTGCTTTAACGAGAATATTTTAATACAGACAAACAGATATGAAAAAAATGATTGCTAAAAAATGATTTTTCTTCACGTTTCTGATATTTCGAACCATGATAATTAAAAAAATTTAAGAAAAAAATAAAACCGACTTCAAAAAAATTAAATGCAACAAATAAAATACACTAAAAGGTATAAAATAATTATTATCTTATTTAGTTACAACTAAACGACGAAATATTAACATGAAATTACTTTTTTAAGTCGGTACCAAACAAACTATACCTATAAGCGAGCATACCCACCAAACGTACTAAGTAAGATCCGTCGAGTGCGATTCATAAAAGGTATGTGTTTGGCACCGACTTAAAAAAAGTAATTTCATGTTAATATTTCGTCGTTTAGTTGTAACTAAATAAGATAATAATTATTTTATACCTTTTAGTGTATTTTAGTTGTTGCATTTAATTTTTTTGAAGTCTGTTTATTTTTTTCTTAAAATTTTTTATTTTACTCTTTTTAGTGATGTTATTAATAGTGATCCTATCATCAGGACTTGACCAAATTAATATTCCACCATCCCTAAGATACCCCTTTCCAATAAAAAAAGAATCATCGAAATCGGTTCATAAACAAAGAAGTTAGTCCTGAACAAACCTAACAAAAAAGGTCTAATACCTATGAAAAAAATGGGACCAATCGGAAGGTATACTGGACCAAAAGCAAAAACAATTTTCAAAATTGGTTCACAATTGGCGGGGATATGAGGTAACATAGGCACAAGAAAAAAAAAATCATTCGTATAGAGAACCTCCTCCTTTTTTTGAAGTCGATTAAAAAACAAACAAAAATTTTGAGTGTATTGAATATGAAAAATGGATTGAATTCATACCTAAGCTATGAAAATCTTAATTAATTTAATCAAAATTAAATTACATTACAATAAGAGTTGAAATTTTAGTAAAATCACACATAATTAATCATAATTATTTATTCAACGCGAATAAATAATACAACAAACTACAACGTTTCGATCGACTATTCTGCGATCGTTCTCAAGAATGAGAAGGTCTGAGGCTTAAACCACAAAATCTTACAAGTTCTTCGTTTAAAATATAAATGTTTTGGCATTAGGACGAACTTTCTATGACTCTCCATACTTGTGATATCGTACGGATAGGCGAATTCACACATAAAAAATAAAAAATAATAAAAAAATAATAAAAAAATAATAAATAATTGCTTCTCCGCGTTTCAGAAATTTTAAAACACGAATAAGCAAAATGAATAAAAAAAATTAATGAATATATACGGAATATGGATATTAATGAGTAGGTAAATCTGATTTCCTTGGTTCTATATAAGAAAAGCTCATTTAAAATTAATTTTGAGATTTATTCATTTTCTCATTAATGAGTTATTCTATTCATCTCAGAAATATATTACGTTTACTTCCGCTAGATTTAGGTCTCTTTTAATTAGTGATTTCGTTTTCAATAATAAACTTAAGTATTTTATTACATTCAAGTTACAACAAATTAAGAAGTTTATTTTAGAATTTTACACTTTCAAAAGTTTTATGTACTCAAAAGCAAATAACTGTTTACCACTTGAAAGCAACATAAATTTCTCTTTATGAAATGTTTTATTCGCGGAAATAAAAAATAATGGACGCGAAAAATGAAGAGACTATAGCAGTGTGTCGCAGAAGGGGTGCGGATCGCACCGGTTGACACCAATAGGCCATTGTCACTAAATCTAAAAATAATAATCCCTATATATTTATATATAAATATTGTTAGAGTTCGTGGCTGTGATGAAACTGTACTAGATGAAGGAGGAAGTATCAGCCAAAGATGGAATCACTGGGTTCAATAAAACACCTTTAATAAGACGTTTCGGCCTGAATTTTGTTTGGCCATCTTCAGTCAATTAGGAGTTATACACAAAGTGCGGTACACATATGTGATCGAACCAAGCCTTGTCAAAAATAAAAAATTTTTTAGCTTCATGTGAATTTATAACGTGCCTGGACCCAAAAATTTCAGAATGAAACTACATAAATAATAAATGAAAAAATGAACCATATGTTACGAAAAAAATTGTATCTCTGGTCAACATAATATTTTTCTCAAATATTTATAAACGAAACAACGGAGGTGTCTTCTAAAAAATGTTTAGCTATATTGTTAACAGTCATCCAAAACCAAAAAAGTATGCAATTTATTTTTAGGATTAGTAGAATCAGATAATGGTAGTTCTGAATCGGGTATCTATGAAGTTTAAAGAGATTATTTGGTAATGAAATGGCTCGATTTTTTAACTCATTACAGTATATTTTATTAAAATGAATATTACATTCGAATAAAAGCTCGCGGCAGCACTGATCTCATGTTATTGTTAATTATTTTATAGATTATTTAACGAAGCATTTCTAACAGATGTTACAATTTCAAATCTAATTTAAATTTAGGTGCGAATTTGTGGAAAGGCATAACAGTTAATGCTTGTTGGTATTCCTAAGCAATACAACGAAAGATCACAACCCAGTCCATCCGATTTCACCGAGTTTAGTGAAAATGCAATCCAAAATGTTTTGATTGAAAAGAAAGGATTAACCTAGGCCAGATGTGCCTCAGAATATCAATGAAACACATATGAAACAATCATACAATCAGGTTTCGTCCAAGCCCTCCCATTTTCTAACCTTTAAATTCTATTGCCTTTACTAATTCAATAATGTGCGAAATTTGGGGAAGAAAAGTACTTAATCCAATTTGCCATCATCGATCGAAATCATGTAAGAAAGTAGAGTAAAATAAATCTTATTCAGTGTAAATTCACTGAGTACATTGTGTATTAGAAATTTAACATATCAGTACCAAAAGAAAATTTTTGAAAAACATCACGCCTTTCTTAATCTCTACTTAAATAATTATAATAGATAGATAGATTTACAGCTAGAGACTTAATGAGAGGGGGAGGGGGATTTCCGAGACTCCGTAATATTAAGTGCCCCCGAGCCGGAAGTATTTTTTCTCAAAATACTATGTTTTTAATCATCTTTAAATTTATTACCACTACAAAAATATTTTTTTTTTTATTTGACATCTATCTATAAATGCTATGCTTCGGGCCCAGACTGTCTTTCAGCGCTCCTGTATATACCTACAATATACATATAAAATCAACATTTTAACAGTCAGAAGCAGAGTCCTTGAAAGTTGTTGCAACTTGCCTTGCAGGAGATGGTAAGTAGTAAATTATCATAGTTTCATAGTTATCATACCAGTGTTCACATCTCGTTGTTGTTAATGTTCGTATGTACTTAAGAGAATGAAATTACTCTCTTTTGATTAAATTCTACATAACCGAGATAGCCATGACCAGCCTTAGTTTCTCTTGAGACACCTGATGGCATGTAATATGTAGGCTTACTATTCGTCTCGGATTAACCGGGACTGCCCCGGTTTGAAGGCATGGTTCAGGTGTCCTGGTCAGTTTGTCATTTTCTCCCGGATATTTGGAAAGAATTATTAAGTACTGCCTCGGCAAAGTTAATTGTGAATTAAATTTTAGTGGATTTCCCGACGAGATTACAATACAAAGAAATAGAAGAAAAAGTAAAAACTTTTTCAAGACTCGCTAGGTAGAGCCGCAACAAGTCTTCTTCTTTCCTGTTGTGAATGAATTTTAATAAATTATATATATGTGTGTACCTATGATTATTTGCATCAAGCAGAGGAAAACCTCTTTGTTTCTCTCTATTAATCAAGTCCAATTGAATATTCTCTCTCTATATAACGAGTAGGTATCGTTCTGGTCCGAGTGCAAAAGGCCATTCCTAGAATAATAGAAATTAAGAAATTCATCTCTAATAGTCTGAAACAGGTATGTTCTTGTAAGTAGATGTCACTTACAAGTCCAGGCCTGTTTCAGGCATCCTTCCCTTGACCCAGGCACCCCTTAGCTCTAGAGAAGAGAGATGATTCTATCCCTGCCTTTTTTAATTATTTTCATTCTAATGAAAGAATCGCTCACTCGCACATTAAAAAATAAAAAGCGCAAACTTTTTTAAGACTCGGTACACACCTAGAGCTGCCCTAGTAATTATTAATAAATTTAAATATAAATTGTTCATTTATGGCTATACTATAACATCCTCTTAAAATCTCAATAGAATAATTCAAAAAATAATATTTTCTGCCTTTTGAACGAGATATTCCAAAATCTAATTAGTACTATGTATTTTGATACAAACCAACTTTTTAACTTTTCGTTCTTGGGCTATTTTGGGTATCGGAATTCAGACACACAGGGAGAAAAAAATCATAGTCGAAAAATATTTTTCGCCCCGTTTCAGACATTGTAAAGCACAATGAGCAAATATTTATTTTTATTATTTAAATTAGTAATGGTACAGATTGTAGGTATTAGCCGAACTTATTCGAGTTTATCAGAAGGGCAACGAGTGAGCGGTGCCAAACATCTGTTGATGTCTCTATTAAGTGGAATGCTGTCCCGATTAAGTGCTTAAATTATGTATTAGTTAAATAGCTTGGATTTTGTTTCTATAGATATGGCCCGAATGAGCGGCTGTCCCCATTAGCCAATGACTCAATTAAGCGGAATAATCTGTATATAAGCATATGTTATAATTTTATCTTTCAGAAATAGAGTATGTTTTAATTCTGATATTTTTTAATGAATGATTATCATCTTAGCTTAGGTCGCTCTTAATTCTTTCAGGGGTAGGTGAATTGTTCAGAAAGTACCTACCCACAGAAACCAACAAAAAGTATCTAATATAATTGCCTTTTTTTTAATTGATTTTTTTACGTCTACAAATGCACTCATTTGTTAAAATTTCTTGTAGATAGCCCTTCCAGATAATTATTCTAACACCTAAGCCTAAAAAAGAAAAACAAGAAAAGTGGTTAATGAGAGAAACCAACGTCCATAAAAGACCCTTTTGTTGTTGGTTAGATGAATTGGCTCTCGCCATTTAATGAAATAAGAAAGGCTGCACGTCAATCAAGCTCTTTTTTAATATAATAATATATTATTTAAATATTCAAAATATGTATTGAATATGAATGAAGAATATTCAAATTATATATTTTGAATATTTCATCAGCTTAAGCCACAAATAAAAATTCAGAACATAAAATAATTCGGATTGAAATAATGCAAAAATAAATCGATTGATTTTTTAAAATATCAATTCTGGAAAAAAAATTTCGTTGTTAATCTTTGGTGGTTATATTGAAACTATGAAGTTTTCATAGTAAATTATTTCTAAACTACCCATGGAGAAATTAGAAAACTAATTAAAACTTGTCATGATTTTCAGGACGTTTCGGCTTCAATTGATGATAACTTCGAGTCTATGTCATTCATTTCACTTAGAATCGAGCTTTCTAGTTGAAATGTCACCTCATTCAAATCATCATTTCAACATATCAAAATCATAAAGTACGAAAGTGTTTTTAAATATAAGGTCAAATCTATCACCACTTGAAGACGGTTTCACAATAAGTGCAAAGTGAATTATGTAATTGACATAAAAAACACTTTAAATTTTAAGCCGTGACTAGTTTGACGCAACTACTAGCAACCATTTGACTCATTCCCGTACACATTTTTTCACTTATCTAAATCACACAGTTCATCTCTAAAAAATTCCCAGCATGATAGAAAAGTTATATTCAACCCTGGAGAATAGGACCCGAGTACCAAAAATAGCAATATGGTGCCAATCGACTAGTCTGTGAGGTGGACCCATTTATTAACATTAATTGTAAATCAAACGAACTTACCTATAAGTGAAGTTCGACTGTAATTATATGAAAGCCTCGTCCGAGATAATTGAATACATATGATTTTTTGTGAATTGAGCCCAGAGCAGAGCACCTACTACAAAGTATTCAATTATTGAAGTACGAGGCTTGAAATATAATCATTAACTTAGGTATAGCGCTAAATATTTCAATCAAAGATTTCTGCATGTAATTAAAATCATCGGTTCCAGCTCGGATTTAGCAGATGATAACCTCTTGTGATTTCTTAAAAAAAAATTAAAAACTTTAAACCCGATAATATAGGCAATATGAAATCTTATATTCAATTGAATATTAGTAATACAATGCCCTTTTTTTTTTTTTTTTTAAGAAATTCAAAATTCCTATCACTCGACAATCTTTATTTAAAGCGAGGGCTGGCGAACCATAGGGTCGCATGCGGCCCTCGGCGTGCTTAGGTTCAGCCCATTGTCAAATATGACATAGAAATTGTGTTTTTTTAATCGGGTATTTCAGAATGTATTTTAAATCACATTAAATTAATTAAATGAATAGTCTTCCCTACAATTGCACAAAGAATAACATAAATAATAATAATAATAAACTTCAACAAAAGAAATCGATTAAAAATAAACTGCAACGGATCGTTGCTAAACTTTATCGAAATTCATTTGAAATATTAATATGATTATTCCTTTATTATTAATCAGATATCACTTGCAATTTGCAGTTCATATTGACTTTAATTTAAAAATAATCTTCGATTCTCATTTAATACTTGAGGAATAATAATAATACATTTGATTTTTGACCTTTCGATTATTATTGGTAACCATTGCTGAAGACATGGAGGAATCGACTTAAAATCAAAAATAACGATCGATTCTTATCTAATACTACAGGAATAACCTGATTGCATTACATTTTTGATGTTTTGACTATTAATGGCAACCTCTACAAGTTTGAGTTGTTTACCAAAAAAGAATTTAGTCTTTTTGATTTTAAGTCGATTCTTCCACGTTTTCAGTAGAGGTTGCCATTAATAGTCAAAACATCGAAAATGGAATGCAATAAGGTTATTCCTCTAGTATTAGATAAGAATCGATTGTTATTTTTGATTTTAAGTCGATTCCTCTATGGCTTCAGCAATGGTTACCGATAAAAACCGAATCGTCAAAAATCCAATATAGAATGGTTATTCCTCAAGTACTAGATGAGAATCAATCGCTATTTTTGATTTTAAGTCGATACCTCTATGTCTTCACCAATGGTTACCAATAAAAACCGAATCGTCAAAAATCCAATATAGAATGGTTATTCCTCAAGTACAAGATGAGAATCAATCGCTATTTTTGATTTTAAGTCGATTCCTCTATGTCTTCAGCAATGGTTACTGATAAAAACCGAAACGTCAAAAATCCAATATAGAATAGTTATTCCTCAAGTACTAGATGAGAATCAATCGCTATTTTTGATTTAAACTCGATTCCTCTATCTCTTCACCAAAGGTAACGGATAAGAAAACAACGCATTTGCTATGGTTACTTATAAAATTTCCTCCCAAATTGTTTGCATTTCACAGCGAGAAGCCTATCCATTCTTACTTAAGTTAGGTTAAATTAGACCGATCAAATGAATAAATTTTAAAAAATTTAAAATAAAAAATTAAAAAAAAGGTACTATCTTACTCTAGAGTAAAGTACTTTAAAATATAATTTTACTAAAAACTTTATTTAACCTTTTTTGTGGTCCCAAGGTACTTAATTAGGATATTAAATTTCATCAAAATTGGTTAAGTAATTTTCAAGATATTCAGAAAAAACTAAAAAAGTACTGAAATAAAGTACTAATGTTTGTGGGCCGATATGTACCAAAAACATATCAGCGCTTCATTTTGTTAAACTAATGGTAGGTTTTCAATTTCATTTCAATCGGGGTAAACAGGAATGTGGAAAAAATCGTGGGTCAAAAAAACGATAACATACCATCCATCCATCCATCCTTACGCACTAAATGAAAAAATCGCATTTTTTGGCCTCTCGACGAGACCCCATGTAATTTTTGGCAAAACCGTCACGTGCTAAAATTCAAACAGATTGAATACTCTAATTTGTGACTTTTATTGAGACCATGGGTTCCGTAGTCTTTACCTGAGGACGCTTTAAAGTCACGCTTGCCGCGAGACCAATTACAATACTTTCCCCATGCTTCGCATTGGATAAAGTAAAAAAATAGTCCAAATAAAATGCAAAAATCACACTCTCTATTTGAAATTGATAGTGACCAAAAAAGGGGTGGGGGGAGATTAGAAAGAAAATTCTTCGCCAGTGTGTTCTAGGTTATGCATTCAAATCGAACGCTCTGAATTGCGGGTTCCATCTTTAGGCGTTAAAGATTAAAACTTTATGTATATTTGAATATCACTAAAATAAAAAAATAAAAACTAATAATTTTGATAGTTAAAACCATTTTTAATTATGGTATTACCATACAAATACGTACATTTTGTTGTTGGGTCATTCAATGCATTTTTTCTTTTCGTATCTCTTTGTGGTATTGTTTTTTCACATTTACACTGATTGGAGACTTTCAGTATACATTTGCATTCACTTACAATAAAAATCACTAAATACGAGATCCGTTGTAAAGCCACATCTTAAAAAAAATATTTAAAAAATTAAAATTTGTGTACGGCCCATGGTGCGATTTAGGTTGGCCAGACCTGATTTAAACTATATAAGGCATGACTATACCATATGCTTAAATTTAAAAACACTAGACTAAAAATTTTACAAATGAAGATTGAATTGTGAGTGGAATATTTAGAGCGATTTGCCAGATGTCTCTCATATTTAACCCGGTTTGCTATTTTTGGCCATATGATTCATTCCAGATCGAATTTAGTAGGTCGATGATAACTTCTCTTGATTTCTTCGGAAATCTATTCTCCTATTATTTATCGGCAATTTGAATTTCTGAAGAAAATATTCTAATTTTCACATCTTCCAATTCCTCTTTTATTTTCTTCACCACCTTTCAAAATATCCCTCGGTATTTTTAATTTGCTAATATCTCCATGAGCTCGAAATAATATCCCATTATGTATTTAAAAAAGAAAAAAGAAAATGGTTTGGGTTCATTGATTGTCCCTTCAATACTTGATAACTGCTAGATATTCAATTAATTTTTATCATACCTGATCTTTCAAAATTTTCAGAATTCATGAATATATTGTTGATAACATTTTTTTTAATTAATATTTTTTTAATTCTTTCATTTTTTTGGATAACCAATCTGATTGATCAGCTGCCACTGTTCCCTGTGCTGACCTAATCCCAACATTGAAATAACTTGAGATAAACTTCATTTTGACCAAATTTTGCCTTTATTTTTATTTGCCTAAAATGTATTCCAATTCCACCCTTTTGTTTGATCAATTTCTCGTTCTCTTCGGTAACGCAAAAGGCCTTTCGAGATCCTTAGGTGCTACATTTTCTTGGTGCTTCCCTTCTTGCATTCAAATGAATTAAAAAAAAATCTGAGTTACAGAAAAAGAGAAATCCCGATTTGCTGTGGCTTCTTTCAATATTAATACCGCCCCATATATATATATTTATAATATTCACACACAATTCAAATCTAAATTTAAAGCTTCAAAAGTCAGCCTAGCACAGAATATGAAACGTTTGATGTACATAAAAAAACAAAAATTAAAAAAAAAGGATATTTAAAAAAAAAATTGTTTTTTTTAATGAATAATTAAAGAAGATATGCATTTAATCTATTTACTCTCATTTACCTACTGAAAAATGGAAGACAGCGTACGCATAGCAGGAAATGGGGGAGGAATTCTCAGGCGTCCCCGCCTTCTCTCGTTGCTTTAGCTGATGGAAAAATATTCACTAATCCATCTCGTTTTTCAGATGACTCTATATTTAATATTCATGGGATAATGTGCTTTTCAAAGGATTTTAAATCCTTCATTACGGAGGTGGTCTCTATTTCAATTACAACAGGAAGGATATCCACTTTTCTTTTTTTGGGAAAGTCTTTAATATGCTAAAAGTTTTCACACCATTACCTCTTTGTGTTCGACATTAAAATTTCTTAGTCTATTTTTTTTCGATTCTGAAACTTGAATCTGATTTCTTTTTTATTCTTTTTATTAAAATTGAAGTTATAATTACCAAGTAAAGATTTATTTTATCTGCATCTTAATAAACTGAACACCCCTTTCGATCCTGCTAAATATTCAGATATTACGAATATGTAGGTAAAATATAGATGAAAGAAATTTTTATTTTTATTTTGGTTAGGTAATGCAGTCATGACCGCATCATTTTTACTTTACCATACAGGGTATGGTCAAGTATTGTAATCGTACATGAAAAAAAGAGTTGTTTTTTTTTTGCTTTGTTTTTTTCGAAAAACGAAAATAAGCAATGACTCCATTTCATTAGCATGGTTCCCGCATTAAATCTCATTTTTTAACAATCAAAACATTAACTTTTAAGGAGTTCGGTGTTGGTTCTAGGTGAAGTAAATGTAGAAAGGTACTTTCCCATTCGTTATTATAATAGCAGGTATAGCTTCCTTTCAGCCCGTTCAAATCTCAATAGAAAATATTAATTCTTAGAACAACTTCTCCTCTTCCCCCTACTTTCCCCTCACCAGATACATTTAAAAAATTTTACTAATTTACATTGTTACTTGTAAAACTATTTTTCCAATATATAATCAGTTTTCTTAGACTCCTGATGATGGGCTAACCCCCGAAATATATCGAATTCAAAACTCAATTTTGTTTTATTTCTTTTTTGTGAAACCTATCTCGTATCTTACTTACTCAAGTTTTATTAATCAAAACATTTTTAAAATTTGAAATATTTTAAAATTTTTCAATACAATGCATATAAGCACATGTGTGTTTCTTTAACCCTTCAAATGTGCCAAAATTTAGTGGTAGATAAGCCACCGCCACTATTTGATATTAGCAAAAGCCAACAATGCATTTAAAAGCCACACCAGCGTCTGGCTATAAATTTAATATGTGGTTTATAAACCACACTTGGAGTTAAAGGGTTAATAATTTGGACGTTAGGTAAACACTAAAAATTAAAATTAATTTAAAAAATAGTAATTTACAAAAACCTTATTACAGATCTTTAAAATGTTTGAATGTTTGTCAGAAGGGCTGGTATCTCCTCCGGAAACGAACCCAGCTGACAAAATCGCTAGCCGAACTATTGGGTGTTGGTTTTATTCATTTAGTAAGAAAAATATTTAGGAAGCATCGATTCTAAAATGATCATAGAGGCAACATATAATATTTCTATTTAGATAAATAGTTTTGTCTTCTTCCCCATCTTTTAAACCAGCTTCTAGTCTATTAAACTCACCTCGCAGAGAAACAAAATTCACAAACTTAAGCTAACATAGTACAGCAAGGTTTTGTTTGAAATTGGACAACCGAAAGTACCATTATACAGGTCTTTTTTTGATTCCCACAAAAAAAAACTAACATTTTTTATTTCTTTTTTTCAATTTAAAAATTCCATTGATACAGGGAGAAATTCTCCTGAAACATTTTGAAGTTTGTTTTTTAAAAAATTTATATTTTTTTTTAATTAAAAAGCAATCAATAAATATTTTTTCTTTTCTATGTATATGTATAGTATAAGTCGAGGGGTGAACCGCGACCTAATATGATGTACACCTTCTTCCACTTGGACTTCCAAATATTTCCAAGTAATTCGCAAATATTTCCAAGTACTTCCAAATATTTCCAAGTACTTCCAAATATTTCCACGTACTTCCAAAATACTTTCAAAGAGGTGTACACCTACTTCCAATCGCGGATCACCCCTCGGTATGAGTATTATAAAATTTTGGTTGAATGATTTCAGAGAAAGTGAGGTTATAAATGAAACTCGTATGATGTACACAACTGTTTATTATTTATTATATGCATTTTTTCTTCAAATACCTTCCCATGTGATTTATATTTGAAATGTAATGCAATTTCTAAATTCTCTTGATGATTAATCATTTTTCTTTTTGGTTCCAAGACGTACAATGCGGACCGACAAATTGGCGAATCCTCTGCCTGTGCAACCGCTTTACTCTGTGGCGTCAAAGCCAATTACGAGACGGTGGGCCTCGACGCCTCTGCCAAACTTGGCGACTGCCTCACGAGTTATTCCTCCAGAGTGCCGTCCCTTGTGTCCTGGGCCCAACAGCAAGGTAGGCTTAAATCATTTACATAGATCTATAATAATATCTATATAACAAAATGTTATTTCTTGCACGTCAAAAGAGAAGTTCGACCGAAACAAATGCGATTAAACATTTTTAATGAGATATTTTTATCAGAATGCACATAATTTTAGCGCCTAATTCTGGAGATATTTTTAATTATTATCAGTCTACCTCATTATCATCAGTATACCTCATTGAATGGCGTGGAAACTGTCATAGAATCAGATGTTTAAAAAATCTTGAGGTTGTTATTTATTTATTTATTTTTTTTTGATTTTTTGATTTTTAATAAATTGTAATGGTGTCATGGAAAAGAGCCCTTATCTTCGCCTACCAGTTGTTTTTAGAAATGGCAAAATTCTGAGTTAAATGTGGGTATAATTTTTGATTACATATTTTAATTTAGTAGCAAATTTTCATTCGGAATAGAATAATAGCGAGGGTAAAAATGGAAAAAATGCACTATTTTTGCCTACTTAAAAATTGTCAAAATTTAAACGACTTTAACTCAAAACTACGTTTTTTACTACTAAATATTCAAAAATTTATAACTGAGTCAATTTTTGGGTGCGACAAAAAGTGTTTTGTTCAGTTGTTTCTCTAGAAACAGGAGATGCCATTAGTTCAATTTTGACCAGTTAAGAATAATGGTCCTTTTCCCTGATACCACAAATATTTATTATCTCTAATTTTATATTCGACAGTATTTTCACTACGTCTTGAAGATAATTAATAAGAATGTTATTCTTTTGCAAATAACCAAAACTTATCAAGTTAAAAATAAAGTAATCGAGAAGAGGAGGTTAGAACATGGATACAGAGATATTTTTGAAGATATGTATTAATACAAGAAGATGTTACACTATAAGTGTGTGCATCATCTATAACTTAAGATGATTTTCATATCTCGTGAAAAATATTAGACGATTAATTTTCAGGCTGTTAATGTGGTCTTCTCGTTCTATCTCAAATTCAGCACAGGACCGGCTCCATGGTTGGGTGCGGTTGGGCGAACGCCCAACCCAAATTGTTCTCTCCCAACCGCTACCCTATCTGCTAAATTGAGCATTTGAGCAAAAAATATTGAAAATCAAGGTTGATTAAATTAAAAAAAGTTAAACCATCCCTTTCAATATTATATATAGACTTTATATAATAATAATAATTATACAAACTATTAAAAAATAATCTAAATTATACAAAAATCTGTATTTCCCGAAATAATGCACATTTTTGTTACTCATTCATAAAAATTTTCTGCCGGGTGTCTCACAACTGAAAAGAAAAACCTGTCGCCGCCACTGATTCAGCAAGACTCATCTATATGACTTATAGCTTATAGAGTATATTAATTCAAACACTTGCCACAAATATTTTTTAAGAAGTATGCTGAGAGCGTTGTTGTATCCGATTTTTGACATATTCAATAAACTCTACGAGCTCATTGCAAAAACAACTTTTTGCTTTGTGGAAGTTAATGTTGTTTTTTATTTGAACCTCGTTTCAAGTGAGTCTGTGGCGGATAGGGCAACAAATCTTCTTCAAATTATAGGATGCTTATGACTGTAGTTTATTTTTGAAAAGTGGGGATTTTCGAAGGAATTGTGTTTTTTTTGTTTGTTTTTTTTAATATACCTATACGGTGGTATTTTGTCTCTTGCTAGAAATTAGATTATTATAAAAATACGCCTGTTTGACATCTAATATAAAATAACAAAGAAGAAATTAACAACATATTATTAATACCTGTGATTTTAGTTGACAATAAAAAACCATTGGTTCCCATTAAGGAATGCATTTCCATTAGAGAATCCATTTTGAAGTATCATCTTATTTGTTTAAGCAAATTTAAACAACTAAGATGATAAAATCGTCCAAAAAACTTATGTAATTAAAATTTAAAATCACCCTTGAAAATTTTAGATTTTAAATTATTTTTGAATTCCCCCGTATTTATTGAACTCCAAAGCACCGCCATTTAGAGAGATCACGCCGTCCTCGTCACGCAATTATTATTATAATAAATAGTACCGGGAGGCACCGAGCAATTATTAACACAATTGTCAAAAGATTTGTTATTTCACATACTTAAGGCACACTTTAGGAAAATATTTAACAAATATAATTCCTCACTTGAAAATATAGTATCTGGAGGCACCGAACGATGCTCGGTAACTTCTTCCTTCAGTTAAAAGCTTTAATTTAATATTATTTTTAATTTAAAATTCTGATAAAAAGATCGATTTTTATTTGAGAGCCTCTTTCAAATTAAAAAAATACAAAAATATATAATAGTCGCCCAATGTAGCCCCACCCCCACCCCCACCTCGCTCGACCCCATCCCCGAAACCTCTCCCTACCCCCGGATTCCCCACCACTGCGCCCCACCTTCTGCACCTGTTTTGATTCAACCATATGATTCATTTTTATTCATCCAATTAATAAATAAAACCTATCAAAACGTGTTGTTTTTTCAGAAAATTGAGACCTGCTATATGCGAAATATATTTTTAAATAAATTCTTGATTATTTTTTATTCTATTAAATAAATAAAGTTCTTTATAAAAACAATTATAAAACGTTTATTAATATTTCTAACGTTTAGGGAGAACAAAATATGTTAAAATCCACAATCACAATACTTCTTCAAGGCCTTTTAGAACAATGAAACAAACAACCCATTGTCTGCCTGGGTATAAAAGGAAAAGGAAACCTTTTTTAAAACCCTAAGAATGGGATTTGTCTACCTGAGAATAATTAATTTGATTACGAAAAAACCCATCAAAAACAATTTTGTCGAAGATGAGACCGTGACAGATCGAATTGTCACCCCAAAAACCCCCTAACCCGTGAATTTCATCAAAATCGGTAGAGTCGTTTTCAAAATATAACCAAGATACAAATATATAAACAAACAAATATATATACAAACAAATAAATAAATATACAATTTTTGCTCGTTTAATAAGAGTAGATATAAATCCTATAAATAATAGTATTTGTTTACTGTTTGTCTCCTGAGTGTAATTTTAAGTGATTGTTTCCCGGTTTCTCAGCCGGACGAAAAATAATTTCTCTCAAACGTTTCTTGTTTTATAACATTAACCTTTTGTTATAAAATATAGAATAATAATGAAAAAATAATATTTGTCAACTTTCCAAATGAAATGCTTTTTTTACCATTTTAAATTTATCAACAGCTCTGCATTTGCTTAGCAAATAAGCTGCTTATAAAGTACATTACTATTCTATATTTACTTAAGCAATTTGAGTAAACTTTCTCATTTTGATTCCTATAATATTAAATCCCTTGTTTATTACTCTGTGTGACCTTATTTGTTCTTTTCTCCTCTGAGGTGCAAATTAAAAATTAATTTAAAATGTCTCTATAAAATAAATTTCATAGTAAAACTAATAATGAATCTACAGTTGAAAGATATTAACTATTCTACGTATAAAGCTATAAAGTATTTAAATATTTGATATCCAATTAAAACACTAACTAACTATTTAGCGTTTAATTTATCCATCATATAATTATTAAACCCTTTAACTTTAACTTAGCTTAAACACCAAGAAACTTTTTTAATATTAAATCAAACTCGATTTCCTCGTTATTTCTTCTCCATCTCAGCGTTTTAGGAGAAATTTTGACTTTATCAATGAAAATTTCAAAAATAGCTGCTTTAAAAATGTGATAAAAAGCAACTATAAACTATTAACTAATTTAAACAAACTATTTTTCCGAATTTCAATTGATTAAGGGAGAATTTCTCCAGAAACGTTGGGATTGTTTTTATAAAAAAAATTGTTTTTGAAAAACTATCAATAAATTGTTTCAAAATACATAATTATATATATATATATATATATATATATATATATATATATATATATGGTATAAAGAGAATTCCAGGGTCTTTAAACCTTTAAATGTACCCCTTTGCTAAAATTAAAAAGAAAAAGTATACTTTACGTTTCATCACAAATCATTAAGTATTTTTGAACTGAAAGTTTTTTTAGCGGGAGTAACGACATAAAAAGAGAGAGAGCATAAAAGTAGACAGAGAGAGGGAGTGAGATAGAATCCACTATACAAATTTCCCTTTACTCGGTCTCTTTTTATTCGAGAGTTCGTATTCGCCCTATTCTTTTTTCTGTAACTATTTTTAGGTGGTTTTTGTACTTGTCTGTTTTAGAAATGCCTTACCTTAAAATTATGAATACAAATTATAAATTCACTTATTCTCGTACCTATCAAAGAAAAATAAGAATGAATCGATATCTAAACTATTTGGGAACTTAGTATCGGTATGCGGTCAAATTTGCAATTGACCAGTTTATTTCATCATAATAATTATCATTAACTACCTATTATGAATATCGAATTTCAAAAATGTATTAATCGTTCTATGTCGGCCCGGTAATAAATTTAATATTCCTACCTATATGGCGCTTAGAAGGTAAAACGATATTTAACATTTAATTTGGAAATTCCTCAAATATTATTGCAATCAAAATATGATAGAAATGAATAATTAATTTTATACCCGTAGCTATTCGTTTCTAGAATATTTTGTTTAAATTATTATAAATTTATGGTTAAAATCAGCATTTATGAAATTCTAGCATTAGCTATCAGGTTTGGTTATGGGATTCTGGAAATACTCATTTTCGATATGAAGAATTTAATTATTCTTAAGTACAAATGGAATTTTTAATAAAATTGTTTATGTTGAAATTTTCCGACCGCTCGCTTGTAATATGGAAGGTTTTATTATTAAGACATGAAATTTAACCTATCTTTAATTAAGTGTATCAAGTTAATACTTTATTTGAATTCTTTAAAAGGTTTCAATATGATCTTATAATGAACAATATTCCCTCTTCTCTCTAATGTAAATAATATAATGTTATATATAGTATATTCCGAAATGCTTATAATTTTACTATACTACTCAAGGAATCCATATTACCCAAGCATTTTCTTGTATGTTTTTTAATTTTCTAAAAAAACAAATGTATCTGAATCGTATTATATTTTTTAATATTATGATTAAAGTAAATTATTGAAACATTACAGAGCTATCGTATCATTAATCTATGAAAATTAAAAAATGCAATCCATCAGATAAAATAAACTGTTTGAAAAAACGTAAAGGAAATGATATATCAAAATTTCTGACAGAAGAAAATGAAATCAAATTAACTAAAATTGTATACATATTTGAACTACACGAACATAAGAAAAATATCACAATCTTAATTAAATATAATTTCGTTCTATTAATTTGATAATATAGGTAACTCATTTATAAGGCCTATAATTATTAGTGATCAATCTCTAACAACAACATATACCTAGGTACTATAAATAGGTAGGTACACCAATACCCCGCTTTGCGTCGTTTCGTTTTGCGGTTTTTTTCGAAGTTGCGTCGCTGCTTAATTAGTACTAATTTTCACTGTGCGTCGTTAGATTTTCGAGGTTGCGTTGTTTTGGGTTCGAGTCTTTAATTTATTTTTTGAAATTTTCTTTTTTTTTCTAAAAGATGGCACCACTACGCTACCCGACAGAGTTAAAAGCATTAATTCATGAACGTGGCTATGATCCGAAACAAGTCTTTAATGTTGACGAGACTGGGTTATTTTGGAAACGTCTACCTAACAGAACTTTCATATCTAAAACAGAAAAATCTGCGCCAGGATTTAAAGCTAGCAAGGATAGACTGACTCTTCTTCTTGGTGGTAATGCAAATGAAATTTATTTTACGTTGAAAAAAGCTGTTCAGCAAACATTGGACCAATTTTTTGTGAAAGAAAGCCGACTTACGACAACAGCCACTATGGACTCATCAGACAGTGATTAATTTTAATTTTGTTTTTCATAAATTAATTGAATAGTTTATTTTGTTTTAATTGAATACGTTTTTTTTTTTTTTTGTATGTAAGTATGTAATAAAATTTTATATTATTTTTGTTTTTTAAATGTTTACTTTGTTCAATTTTCTTTTTAAAAAGTAGTATTTTCGTAAACCTGGAACCTATCTTCGATTTTTACATGGTTTGCTATAGAAAATATTAATTCACTTTGCGTCGTGTTTTTTTGGAACGTAACCCCGACGCAAAGTGAGGTATTGGTGATATATTGTTGGAGAAATTGATTATAATATCAACATGCATCCCAATATTAAATACATATATAAATGGCTAGCGCAGAATCTAATATAATTAGTATTTGGTTCATAAACTCTGCTACTGTGGTAATATCATTTCTTTTCTCTAGTTTTCATTATATCGTTCACTCATCTTCTTCGTGGTTTGCTCACACTTGGATTCGCCGAGTAAGAATTTAACTTTCTCCGTGTGTGGGATATGTTCTTTGCATTATGAAATAATCGCACAAAATGTTCACTAGCTCGGAGACTATTAGAAACAGACCAAACTCGGAAGGTTCGAGTTATTCACGAACGTTCTGATAGTTAATTTAATTTAAATAATTTCCGGTTTTTATTTTAATATTAAGAAAATGAGTCAAATATTTTAATTAATTTTTAAAAGGTAGTTGACTTAATTCATTGAGCTTCTTCTATAATTTTTAAATCCCATGGGTCTGATTTTATTATCCTTGGAATTTTATTAAAATAAATCAGCGTTTTGACTTTTTTATATAATTTTAATTATCTCGAGAGAGTCTAGTTCTAGCAGTAATGTTTCTAATCAATTCCAGCTTCATAGCAATTCCTCAGTGACGGCTTGTTTTTAGTTTAGTTTTCCCTACCAAATTCAGAATAAATTAGTTAATTTGGTTTGAGCGGAGTTATATTATGTAGCTCCCAAGCGGTTTCTGCAACGATTGCATCCCGTCTCTTTGTACGTAAAATTTGAAACTCGGTTATTCTAATTGATAAAACACTGAAATATAATTTTATGATTATTATTATCATTTTTTAATTTTTTTTCAATTGACAAATTCGATTCACTTGTTATCCATCCATAACAATGCCTAAAAGCCAAGTTTTAGGAAAATAATTTCAACTTAAAATGTGAAATCAATTATATGGATAAAATGAAAAATATGCGATTTAATTCCAATTACTATATTCTCGACTTATTTACTAAATTGGTGATGTTGAACTTGACTGTACATTAGATCTCATTACTTTTTTGGCAAACGGTTTTCATTACTCAAACTTGGCCTTTTTTACTCAAATGTTTTTTCTGTCATTGGATTATACTCGTATACCGATATATTTAGAAAAATATCATTTTTTAACCGACTTCAAAAAAGGAGGAGGTTCTCTATTCGACTGAATTTTTTTTATTTTTTTTGTGTCTATGTTACCTCATATCTCCGCCAATTCTGAACCGATTTTGAAAAAAAAAATTGCAATGGCTTCAGTCTAGCTTCTGATTGGTCCCGTTTTTTTTCATTGGTATTAGTCCTTTTTTGTTAGGTTTGTTCAGGCCTAACTTCTTTGTTTATGAACCGATTTCGATGATTCTTTTTTTATTGGAAAGGTGGTATCTTAGGGATGGTGCCATATTAATTTGGTCAAGTTCTGATGATATGATCAACGACGAAATAACGTAAATCTCCAATTCTTATGACCAAATAATCGAAATTATAATAAATAAAATCTTTTATAAAAAAATATATTTTAAGTCACTATTAATAACATCACTAAAAAGAGATGATTAAAAATAATTTTTAAGAAAAAATAAAACCGACTTCAAAAAAATTAAATGCAACAAATAAAATACACTAAAAGGTATAAAATAATTATTATCTTATTTAGTTACAACTAAACGACGAAATCTTAACATAAATTACTGTTTGAAGTCGGTGCCAAACAAACTATTCCTATAAGGAGCGTACCCGCCAAACGTACTAAGTAAGATCCGTCGAGTGCGATTCATAAAATGTATTTGGCACCGACTTCAAAAAGTAATTTCATGTTAAGATTTCGTCGTTTAGTTGTAACTAAATAAGATAATAATTATTTTATACCTTTTAGTGTATTTTATTTATTGCATTTAATTTTTTGAAGTCGGTTTTATTTTTATTTTTAATTTTATTGTTTAATAAAGACAAACTAAGAAAATAAATTGTTCATATGGACAGATGCGTCAATTTATTGATTTTTAATAGGGAATTCGTGATAAAATCTTTAGAAAGATCGTTTGGAATGAATTTAACGACAAGAGCAAATGTAACGAGTACTTTAATATAGAACCTGGGTGATAAGAGCTGAAAGGGAACGATTCTTCCTGCTACAGGGTCTCACGAGATGACTTCCTGATAAGAGAATATCGTAACAGATCCCGAATCACATTTACACATCATGAAATGCAAAATTTACCTTTAAGTGTTCTTCCTTTTGTCTAAAGACCGTTCTTATTGTTATTTTTATCTTTCCGAAAGGTGAGCCAACAACTATGTATGCTTAAATTAAGTTTTTTTCTTTTTTTCGTTAGCATACATTTTCTTTTTCTTTTATCTGTTTCCCCTTTGCAAGAAAAGAAGAAATTTTAAAACGATAATAAAAAATCTTGCAAAATTTATAGCAAAAAGAGATTATCCTTTGTTTATTGCCTTATATAATATTTAAAAAAAAATCTCATAGCTTTTTTCTTTTTCATATAATGAAAGAAAGATAGCGCAGGTCAAGACTGACTGACCTGATCTCAAACAATTCATTTATAAATCGCAGTTCAAGTTTGAGATAGAGAAAGAATACAAATTTTTCTGCTTTCTTAAACTTTTCTTTTATAAAAAGAGAGTTATTTTTTGTGAAAGGATCCAAATCGAAAGCCGCTTTACGCTTGGTTAGAAAACACACATAACCGGCCAAGTCGACATAATATTAAACTTTATAAAATGTTGCAATAGGCATTCAGTGAGGGTAGAAAAAAAATCCAAGTTAAAAGTGAAGAGGATAGAGTCCCGGAAGGCACAAGAGCTGCTTTGTATTCTAGACCAACAAATATGGGCGCCACGATCTGTGGCGAATATATGGTAAACTAAGAAAATCCACTCGACCTCTCTTGAGGCCTTCTCCCCACTAAACATTAACCAGGCTGCGGATTGATCCCACAAGCTCTGAAAGCTATTGGCCCGAGTTTGTCTTGGAAGCTAAATACCGATGGGCAGAAGGAGGGGGAGCAGCAAGTGATTCAAATTAGAAGGGGTGCTTGTTTCATTTCCAACCTCTATTTCCGAGGCGAATTGCCAGCAAATTAAAGGGACCCATGGGCCTGAATTGTTGAGTTAACCCTCCAAGATCAGCCTATGACATGTAGTTCCACTAAACAGGTCTATTTCTATACATGGAAATCATTTTAATTAAAGAATAAAATATTTCATTAGCACTGCATTTGAATCTTAAAAAAAAATTATCTCAGCAAAAACCCTCTCATGACTAATTTCTGAAAAAATAAATTAAACATATAGTGTGTGCTGTGTGTTGATATAGTTACTTTCACTTATAATCTCCTATTTCTTTGAAATCTTACTACCCATTTTTTATTTCATATGGGTCCACTGGAAACCATAAGGACCAGAAATAAAGGGATTTAAAGTTAAATCTTTGGTGTATTCCTTCCTTCTAGCTTATAATTTACTTAACTTTAAAATTTCATTACTCTACATTCTACAACTTTCTAGAGATGAGATATAGGCGCTTTACACGTTTTTACAAGAACCTTAATTTATCTTCCTCTATTATTTTTAATCATTTCGAAAAATTAACTACAATTTAGTTCAGAATTCATTTTGTCGAGGCTGCACTTTGTGATTTTGTATATATGTGACACATTTTAATTTTTCCGGGACGATGATAAACTGACAAGCACGCCTGAACCATACCTTCAAACTGGGACAGCCCGATTAAACTGGGACGTATGGTAAGCCTAATCCATACGTAAATCTACTTGTTCAAGTATATTACAATCATAACATCATACATTATATCGAGGCGTTTATTTGAGTCAGTTTAAATGAATTTTATTACAAAATTTAACAGCCCAATAAAATTTTAAAAAATAGTACATTTTTTTGGAAAAACAAAATCTAGAAATATAAATTAATAATACATAGATGGAGGGGTCGATAGCGCAATCAATTAAATCATCAACTTTTCTAATCCGATTAGGAGAACATCAACCTAGACTTCATCAGTTCGATCCCAGCAAGAAGAAAAGTGAATTTATTTGAAAATAATAAAAAACCGGCCCCTCGGCTCCAGAAACTGACAATCTCTGGTTCTACAACAACGCGCAGGACAAAATTTCGTAACAAGCAACCATGAATCGTGAGAGGCAAAAACAAGATTACCCCAGGTGGTAACCATCCTCCCACCCTCGAGTGACAACCGGGCATTCAGATTCTGGAAAACCCGGACCATCACGAAATCAAGGAAGAAACAATGGAAGAATAACGCCAAAAATCCATGGGCACCTTTAACATCAACACACTCATCCGGCCAGGAAAAATTACATAGCCTGACCATGGAACTCGATAACACGTTCCGGAAAAAGATAGAGGCGTGAAGGTCCAACCAGAAAGATACATCAAGCTTTGCGTGATCCCAAGGGTCCAAACGCAACAAATAATAATAATAATAATAATAAATAATACATAGATATTTGTGAAAACAATTAATGCAATTTTTCTTTATTTTGTAGAATAAACGAAATCTCTTAGAGGTATCACAAAACGATATTAAATACTGAAAAGAAATTATAATAATGTTGAAAATATGTTTAGTGAATTGTGATCATGTTGTTTACAGTAAATTAATTAAACATATTTAGATATTCATCTTCATTTATTTATTTGTTATTACTTTACAGAATGCCGCATCATGAGATCATGATACTCACATGCACGAGAGAATAAAATAATGTTAATTTAATTTCACTTCTTTATCTTAATTCGTCAAGCGTGCTTAGAATATATTCACTATTTTCTTAAGCTTCAGAGTCTAATATTATTAATTTCAAGGCTTAAATCTTAAGTTGGTACAAAAAGTAGACAATTAAAAATAAAACTAACATCTAGAGTGAGAGTCCAGGGAGCAACAACCTGTTTTCAAATAAACTAAGCTATCTTTGTAAAGTTTTTAAAGAAAAATAATTTGATCCTTTAATAAATAAAACACGAGAGGTCATCTACCTAATTTGAGATGATTTTTTTATTACATGTTAGTACGTTGATTGAACCCGAGTACCAAAATGTTATCCAGTTATTAACTTCCGAGTTAAACAGTTATGACATAGGTATAATTGCACTCATAAATTTTTTTACTCTAAGATTTAAACTTAATCATTAATAAAAAAAATTCGCTATCAAGTGATTCTAAACCTAGACACCCATAGGTTTACCTCTGAGATTATGCCAATGGCCCCAATAGCACTTGGGTTAAATTAATGAGGAGGTGAAATCAACCCTTCTGAATTATGATAAAAATTATTCCTTACAACTCAGATTGAGTCATTTTCTTGTTTTATTTAGATATCTTAACTGTCTGCTACTATCCCCAATTTGAACTTTTATAATTTTGATCTGCTCTTGTTTGCTATATTTATTTCTAATATTTTTGGTTATTTTATAAATCTTCATTTTAACTTAACAAATTTATATCACTTGTGATCAAGAATTAACTAGAAGTATATCAATAGTAATTACTTACTTTACTTTACGGGGATAGGACCAAGGGACCGCGTGATGTTGAACAAATTTGCCTCCATGGGGAGCGATCTCGATCTTTAGTCAATAGTAGATTATTTAAAAAAGTAAAGAGAATGGTTTTTAAAGAGCATAAAAGTTTAATGTACTTGCTTTAGGGACTAGGTACATTAATTTTACACGAGCTTGAAATAACTTTTCTTAAGTATTAAACATGATATTTTTTCTAATTTATTTATTGATTTAAAATTTTTAATTTTAATTTTACTTTACTTGTAATTTATTAGTCTAAATATTATACCTATAAAACTAAAAAACAATTTTCACGTTAAATGAGTTTCCCATGCAAAATCGTTTGATATGAAGATACCTGTTGCTATATGAAAATATGGTTCCTAATAGGGGCGGATTTCTATTACAGAATGTATTATAGACCAAGTATCATCTTTTTTGAAAGAGAATTTATTAGATAAAACAAATAAAAAAATAAAGAAATGGTTCAAAATGCATTCTATTCTTCCTTTCACAATGGAGTGGCCAACCCAGGACTTTAGGGGCTGCATTTTTTTGGTGTAACTCCTTCTGACATCAATTTAATTTAAAAAAAGTAATAATAAATAATCCATCTATATTTAAAAATTGCTTTTAAATTTGGAAATTTTATTCAAAATGCATTCTCTTCTTCTTTCTTTCACAATGGAGTGCCCAACCCAGGACTTTAGGGGCTGCATTTTTTTGGTGTAACTCCTTCTCACATCAATTTCATTAAAAAAAAGTAATAATAAATAATCCATCTATATTTAAAAATTTCTTTTAAATTAGGAAATTTAATTTTTTTTTAACTCAAGTACCTATGGATTTTAATTAAATTATTCACTTTGAATATTAAATAATTTTAATTTTTTGTCTTTTGCACGACCAACAGGTTTCTTCGTGGAATATGCACGCGCCTCTGTAAACAAGGCATCAGATAAAAATGTACCTATGCTTTGCATTGATTTTAATTTTTTGGAACTACTAATTTCGGTGAGCCACGAAATATTAACTGACTTTTAAAAATATCTACCCATCAGTGGGATGCGGTCTATGGATAATGTGGATGCGATTGCACCCCTAAAATGTCAAACATTTAGAGTATTTTCATAAATATCGACTTCAAAATTTCAAGAGGATTAAATTTTTAAATTATTATTCATTATTTGAAATATTTCTACACAAACAATTTTTTGTTTTGAAATGTATATTGGTTCTCGAAATGAAATAAAATTGTTACATAGTTTCAAGGGGCAATTAAAATGAATGATTTTCCGAAAAAATGCGGATAGAAGGTTTGAACTTTCTGTCTGGCAGGATATATCTTCTAGTTCAAGCATGTTAAAGACAAGTTTAAACGAGTTTTAGTCGAATAAAAATTGTTCTCGTTGAGGAACTATTAAAATAGAATTAATACAAAAAAAGAATAAGTAAATAAAGAGATTCAAGAATTTCTGGACTAATCCATTTCTAAGATCTCTCAATATATAAGATCGGAAATAACTAAGCGTTCTAAAGTCAAGTCATAGCTTGTTTATAGCAATAGAATTAGCACTAGAAGCCGTCAATTTGACGGTTTTCACATTTCATTTCTCTATCATTTCGTTACTATTTAAGTTAGAACTTTGAAACTCGCTGACTTTTAATCATTTTTGAATAGCTTTCTAATAAAAAAAAATAGCACCCTATGAATTTTTATTTAGGAGAAAATTATGGATTTACCAAGAACGCCCAAAAGCCGTCAATTTGACGGTAACACTTTTTTACCCCAATTTTTATATTTTAAATTAATTTTTCAAGTACGAATAATTCCCATTCTTTTTTTTGGAACATTTCCATCCTTTTTGACCCTCGGATTTGTTCTGCCTTTTTTTTAATTTACAATCTTCCTTGAAAAACTTGGGGTAAAATAAAAAAATTATGTTTCTTTATGTCAATTTTTTTTATCTTTTGATGATTCACTTTATTATTTTACAACATTTCGAGGGAACCTACTGTTTTGAAATCCATATATATATATATATATATATATATATATATATATATATATATATATATATATATATATATATATGTCGAGCCCCCTAGTCTTGCCATTTCATTTTTGTTCCGCCCTTAGAATTATCAACAACAAATTTCTCTCTCAATTTCTCGTCAGTTTTTTTCGTATATGTTGTTTTTTATTTCAATATTATTTATAATAATTATTATCATTTCCGTCCATAATTTAATTTATAATTTGAAAGTTTATATTGGGAAAATAAGGACAAGTTTTTTATGTGTGACTTTTTATTTATCCACCAACGTTTCGTCGACTTTGCCGACTTCTTCAGGGCTTCTATAATTATAAGAACATTCTTGATATTAATTTACAAAAGTACAGTCAGAATCCAAAAACAAACATGTATCAATAGTTTACCTACCAAATAGTCATGTCACACATTCGTTTAAATTTTCTTCTTACCTTCGTTACCATTGAAGGCCATCAGAATACAATTTTCAAAAGATATTTGGCACATTCACAAAAAATACAATTAAAATATTTTTCTTTTTATCCCTATATACAAAAATCTCAACTTCGAATAAATTAAACTTATATATTAATAAAATATATGTCAACGACACCAGTCAAGTTATTATTAGATGAAAAAAATATCCATTAGAAATCTATTTTTATTTTCAACATCTAATTGCATTTATTTTTGAAATTTTTTATTATTATTTATTTTTTAACTTTTTAAGGATAAAAATAAAAAGTTAAAAAATAAATAATAATAAAAAATTTCAAAAATAAATGCAATTAGATGTTGAAAATAAAAATAGATTTCTAATGGATATTTTTTTCATCTAATATACTTGACTGGTGTCGTTGACATATATTTTATTAATATATAAGTTTAATTTATTCGAAGTTGAGATTTTTGTATATAGGGATAAAAAGAAAAATATTTTATTCTATTTTTTGTAAGAAGTGATTACTGTTCTGTTCTGTATTGATAAGGTTGTTATTAAAAAGAGAAAAAAATTGTATTTTTTGTGAATGTGCCAAATATCTTTTGAAAATTGTATTCTGATGGCCTTCAATGGTAACTGAAGGTAAGAAGAAAATTTAAACGAATGTGTGACATGACTATTTGGTAGGTAAACTATTAGATACATGTTTGTTTTTGGATTTCTGACTGTACTTTTTGTAAATTAATATCAAGAATGTTCTTATAATTATAGAAACCCTGAAGAAGCCTGCAAAGTCGACGAAACGTTGGTTGAATAAATAAAAAAGTCACACATAAAACTTTGTTTATTTTCCAATTTAAACTTTTCAAAATTATTTATAATAATATAATATTTATAATAATAACATTATAATATAGAACTACTGGTTTTGTTAATGATAATACTCCATAAATATAGCATGTTAATTTTTCATTTTATATCATAATGATTATTAAAATGTAAATATTAATATGTATTTTTAATATATAAATTGATAATAGAATTATATTTATTATTAGAAAAAATAAAAAAAAATTAAATAAAAGGAAACAGAATGATTTTATTTAGTTTGAGTGTTGAAAAATGCAAGTCGTCAAATTGACGGCACCGGGCGTTCTAGGGGATCTGAAAGTCCGGGCGTTCTAGTGTTAGGAGAAATTTAAGATTTTCTCATAGAACAGGCTGATTTAATTGAGGAAGATGGTCGATTTCCATCTCAGGGACTGTGGAGTTCAAGTCACAAGATTTAATTTCTGACTCCTACTCACACAAAGCAGTATCCGTTTAGGGTGAAAGTCCTAAAATATATTTAAAAAAATCTAATATTAAATTTAAAAAAAAAATAACGAAAATGATGCTGTATTTGATGAAATTTGCAAAACAAAACGAAGATTAAAGTAAAATTTCAAAAAAACGAAGGGTGCTTTTTTGGACAGAATACCCTGGTTGAAAAACCACTGCTTCCCAACTAACAGCAATTGTTTTTTTCAAAAGTCAGACATTTCTAAAAACGAATATGCGAGAAATAATTGAACATTTTTAAATGCATTCCCTCGGCATAGGAAGTAATTCGCTATTCAAATGTTTTTATACTGTGAAGAAATTTTTTTCTATATAATTGTCTATAAATAAAATATCTATGTGCCATTTTCTTTTAGCCCTTTCATTTATACGTATAGGATGTAGGAGCTTAAATTTCTGTTATAGCTCGTTGCGATCAATAAATTCTATACCGACATTCTCTTTAGGAGAATGTCGTCACTCTTCCTCTCTCAAAGGCTTATTGAAGTAAGGAACGAAAGGGAATGCAGTTGACAGACACTGTTTGGGGGAGTTTGGAAGTCTTGGAACTTTACCTCCCCACTAGCTCTATTCTTCAAAGCATTCTTAAAATTCGATCTCTTGTTTCCAATGAATCATAATTAAATTAAATAGTTTCCTTAAAAGTCTCTATGTACCTGTAATGAAAGTGCTATTCAACATTTAAAGTGATTGATTCAATTCTCTTTTATAAAATTGTAAAAAAAGGTCTTTTTTTATTTTTTTTAAATGTTATTAATGAAGATAGATAAACTAAAATTAAATTAAATAGGCCACATAAAACTATTATAACATATTATGTTACCATACTAATTTGGGGGAAAGTATGTAATCTGTTACAGATTTTTTAAATGTCTTTCTAGAATCGTTTTATGTTTTAGGGCTCTGAAAACATAAAACGGGTCCCTATTAGTTTCAGTACAATATCTATCTGTCAGAGCAATGTAACTGGTGAACTAAATAAGATACAAGCTTGAAATTTACGAATTATATAAATATATTTATTTTTCCTGAAATCAAAAGTTGGATTAAAATTTTAATTGAATAATTATTTTGGGAATGATCAAATTTTTTGTGTGGGGTCCAAAATAAATATTTTTGAATCTTGGGATGTAAGATATTCCTGTTAATTTTCCAAATTACAATTAAGATAAATATTTAAAAATTTAATTTAATTTATTTAATTAAAATGATGATATGAATTCATTCATTTCTTATTATGCACGACCAAAAAGAAAAAGATTTCATTTACATATAAAATATTTTGGAGATTTTGAATCCTAGATATTTAAGTCTGACTTGGTCATTAAGCCGGCTTATTCTATTTATGGTCAAATTTGTTGAGTCTTCGGACTCAAAAATTAGTTTGAATTTCATAATGATATTCATATAAACGTCTTACTCTAGTTTTTCTAAAAATAACAAGTATTTCTTAAATATTATTTATAGGTCGCTTTTTAAGACCATACTTCAAGCCATGTTTTATCAACATTTATAAAGCCATTTTTTGAAAAATTAAAAAAAAATAGGTAAACAAATGAAAAACTAATCAAAATTTAATAACTGTGAAGCTTCACTATTAGTTAAACAAAAGATTTACTTTAAAAATAATTCCAGAAAATCATTACCACTGAAATACAGTAAGACATTTTAAACTAAGATCAAAAATTGAAATTAGAGCAAATCTTGACCTTAATTTTTTTAATGAATTATTTAATAATAAGCGATCTAGCCAGAAAAAGTATACAGGTCTTAATTTAGAAAAACAAAAAAACTATTTTTTGAATTCTGAGAAAACGTTAAAGTTTGAAATCAAATTTTCTGAAAATACATTTCCTTTAATAAATATATCTATTTATATATTTGAAGACATACGGACTAGTAGAATTTTCACCTGAAAGTAATAGAAGGCAGCCCAAGGGTGGTGAAGAAAGAAAAAATTATCGCATTTCCAAATATTTACTGGACTGTTATTTTTTCTTTCTTTCTCCTTTCCTTTTAAACCAAAGTTTCGCAGGATTATTCAGAAATACAATAAATACACCTTATTTGGAAATGTGATAATTTTTTCTTTCTTCACTACACTTAGGCTGCCTTCCATTACTTTCAGATGAAAATATCTATTTATAATGGGGGTCGGGTAGACTAGAGGTTAGCATGTCAGCCTGCAAACCCTCTCTACACATCCTTCGTCCTTCCAAAATCCCCACCAAGGTCATCTTTCAAACATCCCAAAAAACTGGGTTTTTTCCTGAGCATTTTCCCAGATAAAAATAACAAAAAAACCCCGATACTCTACCTAATAATCAATAGACTAAAATTTCCCAAATGATTACTGTATAAATAAATTTAAGATAAGAAATATCGGCGGATGCCCTTTGCAGGGCAATGTACGGTTTTTCCCTCTCTGTAAACTTAAATCCCACATGTTTTGGGATCAAACTGTATACCTATATATTGTATCAAATTTGCTCAATAAAAAAGACATAATAAAAAAAAGCATGTAAGCCTGCTAACCAAGTGGACCCGGGTTCGAATCCGACTCGAGGCACCGATTAAAACCTGACCCCGGGGTAGAGACAAATTTTAAGAAAGTAATTAGTATCGTAAATTGGCTAGAAAGGCCGAAAAACAAAAAAAAATCTATTTATAATAATAGTAATGAAAATATAAATATAGGTACAAGATAGCCAAGTGTATGAAAGTTGTGTCTTACAAGATTTTTGCATTCGCATTATCGCATTTAACTATTATAGTGATTATAGAGCACTTTACTGTCAATTGTTTATTCAGGATTGATTCCTCTAATGAAAATGTTCTCTTGTAAAAAAATTTAAGACGTCCTACCAATTACAAAAGAAGTCACAAGAAAACAACCAAAGTGAACACTTTTCACAGAACATTTAGTTTCCATAGCAGCCAATGCTGAAAAAAGTATAGTAGAAAAATAAGAAGACATAATGATTATCATTAGACAAATCAGATATATTGTTCACTAAGCTTAACATATAAAGGACCATGCCAATACCATGTGAGAAAAATTCTGCTGCTATTATAGAAACTGATTTATTCATAAACCAGTAAAGCGTAAATCTCTTTTTACTCTATTCAGCACAGGCCTCTGGAAAACTCTTATTTTGCAAATAATTCTATTCTAATCCACCTTTGAATTAATTTAAAACTAATCTCAAAGATGCATAAAATGGTTCATTAGTATTCTTAAAGCAAAAATAAACTATATTTTCTTATTCTACTCAAAATACAAACAATATTTCTATCTGACTAGAAAGTTATTTCAATGTTTAAAAGATAAAATAAAAAAAACAAAACACCAATTTTAAAACTTAAAACCCAGGTTAATGACGCCATTAAAAGAACTGCTGAAGTAAAATGGCAATAGGTGGAGGAATTTAGCAAGACAAGCTACTGATCTACTGATAGGCTGAGCCAAAGAAGATCAAAACAGAGTGTTAGGGATAAATGACCACTGAAGATGTCAAAAATATTGTAAAATCAAGTCATTTCACAATTGTTTTTGATTTCAGGACTTTCCTAATGACAATATTTACTATTTTATACGAAAGACAAAACGATAGCCCAGTCGCTAACTATTTTCGTAAATACTTAACCATCAAATTAGGTTTATTATTTTTGTATAAAACTCGTGGCTCTGGTTTTCATCATTAGAGCGTTCTTTTTATTTCTTCTTAAATTGTTTCTAATGAATTTGGGATTTAATAAACATACATTTTTTGGTTTATAGACATTGGATTGGCCCCTGAACGGCTCATACATAGTCGTATAGATGTATATTAGATATATTATACTTAAATTTGTATAGTTTATTCCTAAACAATATTTGAAAACATTTAGATTATTCCTAAAGAAAAATTCTAGTCTTGAACGCCTGAATATAGGCAATCCACTCGTCACCTTTTCTTCAAAGTTGCGTAAATTTTAGGCTCTACTGTAAAGTACTTGAGTTTTAGCGTTCATTGATAGTATTCAACAAAACATGCCTAACTGCCGGGATGCCCAAAGTATTAAATTCATTATTATTACTATTTATTTATTCATTTATTATAAGGAAATTCAATTTAAAAAAATCATTTGACAATATATTTTCCTTATTATTTTTAAAATAGCATGTAAATACAAAAGATGCACACAATTAAAATCTATATGAAATTTATCAATAGTTTCCTGTAGTATAGAAAAAAGAAGACCTAAAAACTCAAAAATTACACAAACCTGGTTTCATTTCAAGATATCATAATTTGCCCGCAATTACCCGAGCTAATAATGCTAGAAATTTAATATTAGGCTACTTCAAAAGCAGTGGTGGCTAAACTTCTCTGACAGTCGACTCCTTGAAGAGTTTCTTGAAAGTTTATCAAACCCTCTATTTAACTTTTTGTGTAATTGTAATAGAACAAACAAAAAAGGACACCTATGCAAATTTTTATTTTTTAAATTTCCTTAAAGTAAAGAAAATTTTTTGAAAATTTTTTTAGAAACTTTTTAAAATTTAAAATATAAAATAGTAGGTAGGTTTCACATAAATAAAAAATCAGCTGCTTGTTTAGCACGACTCTATATATATTTCGGGTTATAAGCCCATGTTTAAAAGTTCACAAAGGACACTAAAAAAAACACTGTAAAAATTTTCTTTACTTTATTTAATATGTTTTACCAAGAACCTACACCATTCTCCGTCAAAAAAAATCTTTAATTTATTTATCCATTAAAGATATGTGTTGCTCAAAGATTATACCGTACAGATGAGTAGTATAAAATATCCTGATTTATATAGAAATTATGGGTCTAATTAAATATTGTACAAATATATATATAAATACAATGATGTTTTATATTTTTATATTGACCCCTAATTGACCTTCATTTGATGCAATTTTTAATTCTGAATATCTATATCCAATATAGTTTCAGAAAGGAGTAAGAAACAATATGTTAAAAAGGCAGATAATCTGAAATGACATGAAATTTTAACTAAATCTGACACATTGGGGGTTCTGGCTATCGTTCTGCCTTTCGTATAAAATAGTAAATATTGTCATTGGGAATGTCCTGAAATCAAATTTTGGTAACCATTCTGATATGACTTTATTTTACAATATCTTCACTGGTCATTTAAAACAATATATACCTTTAGAGGTTTTTAAAGTTAAAAATAAGATAAAAGCTATGATTAAAAAATCTACTTGGGGGAGAAGCGACTTTAAAAATCACCTTTTTGAATCTTTTCTGATCCTATATTGAATATGTAATACCTACACTAAACAGCAAAATAAATCGGAATAATAAAATAAAAATGAATTAAAACATTTTTTTTTATATGATTAAAAAGTTTATTATAAAATTTTTATAATTAGGAAGTGAAAATAGTACCTAATTTAAACAACTTCCAAGAGCGAGTGGGGCGAATTATTTTTAGCATCAAAAATTATTTTTATCGAAATTACTCAAAAAAACAACGTACTTTCATGAATCATTAGAGATTTTTAAATTAAAGACTTGCAAAGTCAGAGTGGGAGGAGAAAATTATAGAATAGATATTGCAGGTTCCTATTTCGTGACTGGGGTGTGAAAAAAGTTAACAAGATAGCGTGTTTAATAGGATATACGATATTGGAATAGAAAAATAAATAAATAAATTTTTTATTTCATTCTATTTTAAAATATATGTCCATTAAAATATATACTTTATAAATAGGGTTGCCATAATTTCCAAGAAGACGCCAACTAATAGGGGACTTTTAAGTTCTAAATAAATAAAAGATGACAAAAGTGGGTAGGTAATAGTTTAATTTACTCTGATAAAAAATCAACAAAGTTTAAGCAATCTAATAAAATGAATATGTAGAATAATAATAAAGTAAAAAGATGCAAGGCTAATTCTTTTAAGCGCAGTCATTTTTAAAGTTGATTTTACTATCTTAATTATATCATTTTGTTTTTTTTGTTTTTTTTTAATGCAATCGAATGCAAGAAGGGGTACGCCAGTAAAGATGCAGCTCCTATGGATCTCGAAAGACCCTTGCATTACCGAAGAGAAGGGAAAGTTGATTAAGTGAGAGGGTGTAGACGTAGGTGTCTATGCACCCCGGTTTTGAAGGTTTGAAGATTATAGGTGCTGGGAAAGATGGAGGCTGGGAGAGAGTTCCAGTTCCCTGAAATCATGGGGATATATGTATTGGCGAATGAAGTGGTCCTGCACTTTTCCAATTTGACCGCGAAAGAGTGTTGGGAGTCGACAAAACGCGTGCTACGTGCAAAGCATGCTTTGGGGGGAATTATTGATTTTATCTTATCAGAGCACCTGCCGTGATAGTATCTATAGAAAAGGGAAAGTGCAGAGACATTTTTTCGATGGGCCAGCGAGTCGAGGGAGTCGGTGAGGGTAGAATCGTTAATTAGCCTGACGGCTAGTTTCTTTCACATAATTAAAAGTGGGCGCAAGTCATTTTAAAATTATAATCAAAATTGCTTTAATTCTTTCGACTGACAACCTGTTTCTTTCGTCCAAATATTGAGGTGTCTTGTGAGCTGGGATGGCAAATAAGTATTCTCATATATATACGGGGCGTATGGCAACCCTATTTCTAAACATTATTTCCGTTCAATATTATTGTATCTGCAAAAAACTCATCCATTTCTTCTCCATACTCAATTTCATAGTTGCTTCACAGTTTTAGTTGGAATTATTTTTCTCCTAAATAATCTTATTGATATACAAACTGGTTGAATCGAATCTCAGTGTTACCAATATCGATGTTTATTATGTTTTATTTATTTGCATTCCATGAACTTGGTGGATAATCATCCAGTCGAACGCATTAAATATTTGAAATGTCACGCAGAGTTTAGGGAGAAAACAAGACAAAAACGTAGCAAACAATAAAACGGGACTGAATTTAGTGAAATAAGGTGACAGTCCCGTATATACGGGACGTATGCCAACCCTATTTATAAAAAGAGTTCGGATTTCTCAACATTTTCGAAAAAGTTTCATTTCTAGTCGAGATAAAAGGGTCACACAGTTCCTAATAACCACTATAGGATCACTAATCAATTTTTGAAGAATTCAAGGGACTCGACTTTAATTATGCCCATAGTAACTGGCAGCTCTACAAATTTCTTAGGTCTTAATAAATAAAAACAAACATCTATTCTTGATTCTTGGTAGGTAAATGAAACTTTTCAAGGAGACTTTCAAGGAACTTTTGAATTCTAAGATGTTCTCGGGTTTCAACATAGCCAGGGTATTTATTGTCTTAATATCATCTAAAGTTTAGTTAGAATATAATATAGTACCTACTATCTAAACTATTTAAACTATTTAAACTTGAGTAAATTATTGGTAGTTTCGACTTAAAGCCTCTTGAATAAGATCTTTTTCTCATGCCTAAAGAGAAGAGTAAATAAATATTATATTATATATTCCGAAACGTCGGTTTTGAATAAAAAGATAGATATAATATTTTCTCTCTTTTTTGAACCTTGTACTGCCTCATCAAAATCCATTCAATTCATAAAGATAAGAGTAAATAAATATTATATTTAATATTCATTTACTATGAGTTAATGATTCTGGTCACTTGTTTCACATTAAAATTAAATAAAAAATTAAAAGATGTAAAAAATTTTTCAATATATATATTTCGGGCTATCAACCCAGGAAGTACAGAAAATTTTTACATCTTTTGATTTTTTAATTTTAATGTGAAACAAGTGACCAAGAACCCTTAACTCATAGTAAATTAATATTAAATATAATATTTATTTACTCTTATCTTTATTAAAGATGTTTCACCTTGCACCAACACCTCAATCTCTACTAATTTTTCTCATGCTTTCATTCACAGACACCTAGTTTCGACTTTGTTATTAAATGATTTTATAAACTTGAACTACAATCTTTTGATAAATAAAAAGTCTTTAATTTCTTTCAATGGTCTTACCTGTCTCTCAGTATTTGGTCAGCCTCCATAAATATCTTCGACTCCAATCCATTCATAAAATTATACCAAGGAGTTTTCATTCCATCTTTCTCACTTTCAGAATCACTCATGATTTATGGTATTGCCCTTTTCATTAATAAAGGAAGAAAGATCATGGAAAATTTCTTCTAGGCCATTCATAAAATTTCTCCTTTTTGGACCTCCCTCCCTTTATCACATTTTTTGGGACCCCACCTAACAAATATAACGTCACTAAAGCTAGACCCTCCCACCTATAAACGATTTGTTGCTGACAAGTTAAGAAAAAAATTAAAATATAATTGATTAAATGCGAACGTCTCGTTTCCTTAGATCCCTCCTTGTCCCATATCATCACGCTAAGCAATACACCCCCTGGTTGCAAACGTATTTTATGAATGCACCCTTCTAGAAAAAAATGGGATAAATGCTAAGATCGTTATTTCTTCTAAATAAAGATTAGATTGATTTTAAATTAAGTCTGTAAAGTGAGATTTATTCAATTAAAAACAAAAGATACAAATTAGCACCACAGTATGACACGTGACCTGAAGGGTGATAGGAAAGATTAACGGCACCGCTGCCTCCTTGATGGGATTAAGTGGGTATAATTGATAGTCCTGCGAACGCCTTGGAACACACATCCAAATGCAGGCAGGCGTGTGCGTGCGCTAAAATGTTGAGATTAATATGACATGATAAATCAATTGGGAGGCAATTTCTGAAACCATGCAAACACCTTATTAGCACTTGGGTAGCTGCGATGTTAATATGAATTTACAACCCTCGACTAAAAGGGCTATATAAATTAACCATCTCAAAGGATTCCACACATCTTTAACTATATCGCTTTTATTCAAACAAATAGCTTTGTTTAATTCAACCACTTGCTAGCTAGATATCTAAATACCATGTATATAGAGAAGATAAGTAAGTGTCTTTAGATCAATTAGCCAAATAATCCAGATATTTCGATTAATGGCTACCGGACAATGTCCCATTTTTTTCCTTCTCTACAGGCTTGTATTTCAGTATTCAATTGAATTCTCTTACTTTCAAACAATACAATCTCTGAAATTATATACACGTGATTCCGGATTCCTCAGATGGATTTGAACGTTTTTCAGTAAAATGTCTTTTCCAGTTTATCTAAAAAAAATACAAGTGAATAATAAATAAAATTAGTTAATATAAAACTGTAATTATAGATCTATTTTTGCATTCAAATTTTTTTTTTAAAATAGACATCTCATTAATATCAAGAGGTAATTCGGGTTCATAGCCAGTCGATCATGGTGGATCGTCCCTTGGGGATGTGATTTGACATGGAGACACTATTTTTAAATATTTAACCACTTTTTAACTCTTGGACTGTCTCTCGTCGAATATATTCTTTCTGGAACTGGTCCGTCATGAATGGATAAAAACTGATCTATTGTGATATGTTATCTGTGATTTCCCAGTGAAATGTATTGTTCAACCAAAAAAATTTTATAAACACAAAATGTAAATAGGTCTGATGAGCCAAACAATGGCGAAACTAGTAACTTACAATAATAAATAATTCAACATGAACATTTATTAAATTTCATTTATCCATTTCAAAATTTTCTATTATTAATACGAAGGAGCTAAACATAAAAAGATAAATTATAAAAATTAGTTGTGTTTTTATGTTCAATTTTTTTAAATTGAAATATTGTTTTTTGAAATTAGAAACAACTCTGATATGCAATGTAAAAATATTTCTCTAATATCTATGATGTCCTTAAAAGTTAAATTCATTTATTAATATTATAGGTCTGGGTTGATTTTTGAAATAATTTCCATCTTTTTTCAAAAAAAGACACTCAAAAAAGATACTTAAATAATTAAGTAATGGAGAGGGATTCAGCCAATGGGTAGCCTCTGCTGAATAAAAACTCCCAATTATGGAAAACGTTTCGGCTTTAATTAAATAATGCCATCATCAGTTCCTAAGAGCTGAAAAAACTTAAATCTTTGCTTTCACTGTAAAAAAAATTTACTTTTAACACTATTCAGAGAGTTCGTCTTCAATCGAGAATTCCTCAGGCACTAAGCTCGACTATAAGCAAAGTAGTCGAGTTCAGAGCCTGCCCCACAAAAAATAATAAAGTAAATAAAAATAAAACATAAATAGTGCTATTAAAACGATGTGGTGCTTTTTAAACTTATTTTTGTTGAATTTCCATAGCGATGGGGTTTTGAACAGTAATTCGGTTATATTACAATTTCAATTTTTAACTTGATTTATTGAAAAATTTAAGTTTTATTAAAATTAGACATTTTATCCTTTTTTCATCGGTTGTTGAAATTTTTTTTTTTTTTTGAAGGGGAGGTAAATATAATAAATTTAGTTTTGATAAATATTTATTTTATGAATTAAAAATAATTTTATTTTAATTTAATTTATGGTTTACATTTGTAGTTACCCATATTAAGCTTTCGTACAAATTTTAGATTAAGTTTTACACAATTTGTCTAAGTTATTAATTTTCTTTTCCTCTGTCTTAAGGGACGTTAATTGAAACGATTCGTTACCCATCTTTCCTTCAGCCAAGCGCATCCCCAAGTTCTTCCACAATTTGTCAATTCTTCTTTCCCCGCCTTCCTTTCCTCCTTTCCATGTATTGTATTATTATAAATATTCCAACAACGAGCTCTTGTCCACAATTCCTTGTCTTTTTCTTCCAAATCCTCTCTGCCTAAATAATACTCCATTCTTAAGTTAGTTTTTATACTCTATTAAAAATAATTTATAATAATAATTTTTTTTTATTTATTTATTTATCTTAACCAATTATTAACACAATTGTCAAAAGATTTGTTATTTCACATACTTAAGGCACACTTTAGGAAAATATTTAACAAATATAATTCCTCACTTAAAAATATAGTACCTGGAGACACTGAGCGATGCTCTGTAACTTCTTCCTTCAGTTAAAAGCTTTATTTTAATATTATTTTTAATTTAAAAAGGTCGATTTTTATTTAAGAGCCGTTTTCAAATAAAAAAAATACAAAAATATTTCATATTCGCCCACTGTATCCCCCCCACCTCCACCCCGCTCGACCCCACCCCCGAAACCTCGCCCTACCCCCGGGTCCCCCACCACTGCACCCCACCTCCTGCACCTGTTTTGATTCAACCCTATGATTCATTTTTATTCATCCAATTGTTAATAAATAAAACCTATCAAAATGTGTTGTTTTTTCAGAAAATTGAGACCTGCTTATGCGAAATATATTTTTAAATAAATTCTTGATTATTTTTTATTCTATTAAATAAATAAAGTTCTTTGTAAAAACAATTATAAAACGTTTATTAATATTTCTAACGTTTAGGGAGAAAAAAATATGTTAAAATCCACAATCAGAATACTTCTTCAAGGCCTTTGAGAATAAAGGATTAACCCGACCCATTGTCTGTCTGGGTACAAAAGAAAAGATAAACCCTTTTTAAATCCCTAAGAATGGAATTTTTCTACCTGAGAATAATTAATTTGATTACGAAAAAACCCCATCAAAAACAATTTTGTCGAAGATGAGACCTGACAGATCGAATTGTCAACCCAAAAACCCCCTAACCCGTGAATTTCATCAAAATCGGTATAGTCGTTTTCAAAATAGAACCAAGATACAAATATTTATATAAATAAATAAATACAATGTATTTAATACATACATAAATAATAAATATACAATTTTTGCTCGTTTAATAAGAGTAGATATACAATAATAAGATTAATATTATCCAAATGGAATAATTAATATAATTTGTTAATTAAATAGTTCATATGTTTTTCTACTTTTTGGTTGACGAACATTATCATCAACGTTGAGCATTTGTTTCATTTCTTGATTTTCATGATTGTGTAGACGTTGGTGGTGTCTAACGGCATATTTGTGGATTTCTTCTGTGACTGCATCGAGATCTACACCACGATGCAGGTCACTATTTCTGATGTACCAACTACCAAGGGGCATTTACAATACTTCTTAGGACTTTATTTTGAAATTTTTGTATAATTTCTATATTGCACTTTTTTGTACAGCCCCTTAATTGAATCCCGTATGTCCATACGGGTTTCAAAATTTGCCTATAAATTAAAATTTTATTTCTCACAGACAGCTCTGAATTGCGTCCAAGTAGCCAATAAAGTTTTCGAAATTTGATGTGCAATCCCATGGCCACGATATCAAAAGTATTTTTTAAATTTTATTCATTTATTATTATGAAACCCAAACTCATAATAATAAATGAATAAAATTTTAAAAATACTTTTGATATCGTGGCCATGGGGCTGGACATGCCTGATTTAGATGAATAGAATTAAAATTAGAAAAGTTAAATTTTCCCCAATTCAAACAATTTTACTAGTTTTCTGACTTTTAACCTGAGTATTTGGTGAACAAATATATTTTGACTCACAATAAAATAAATTCTCTTTTTCAGTACTGTGTGCTAACGAAGGATGAATATCTAGATTATGGAGTAGTAATTTTCAAAACTCATCCACCCTCTATAAGTAACTTAATTTTTGTTATTAAATAACAACCAATACTTATAACAAGACTATATACAGTCGACTCTTGATAATTCGAACTCCTCAGCTGTTAACTTCGGTAAATCGAAAAAATGCTACGTATTTTGATACGCTCGTTAACTCGAAATCAATACTCATAACAAGAGTGGGAGAGAACATTCTATATTTCGAACTAGCCCATTTCCCCTCTTTATAATACTAATTTTTCCTAGCAATGTTTACTCCTCATTTTTTTAATTAGGTATGTTATTATCTAATGCAATGTTAATACATATGTAATTTTGTTGTTCTTTTTTGCCGTTTTCATTATTTTTACTTTTTTATTTGAGGCTATATATATATAAATAAGATTGGAGTAATTTTTAGAGACGGACTGATAAGTGAATTAAGTGGATATCGATGAAGCAGTCCAAAAAAAGAAGATCATTTACACTATCTTTTTATTCATAAAACCGACGTTTCGGAGGCTATTCCCTCCTTCTTCAGGGTTTTGAAAAGTCAGTGAAGGAAATCCAATGCGACATTCCCTTCTGTCTCCTCTTTTAGTGGCAGTAATAATAATATATTGTATTTCATTCTCAGCAGAATTATAATGTAGTAATCAAATGAAATACAATATATTATTGTTACTGCCACTGAAAGAGGAGACAGAGTGAAATGTCGCATTGGATTTCCTTCACTAAATTTTCAAAACCCTGAAGAAGGAGGGAATAGCCTCCGAAACGTCGGTTTTATGAATAAAAAGATAGTGTAAATTCTTCTTTTTTGGACTATCTCATCGATATCCACTTAGCTATATATAAAATTTCTGTAACCTCATACATATTTTCAAAAATATAATGAAAACTCTTAATAATTCGAATTTTTTTCTTTCATATTGATAATTCAAACTTCTTGATAAGTCTCGATTATTCAAATTTTTCTAGTAGTCCCTTGGATTTCGAATTATCGAGAGTCGACTGTATAAATAATAAAGTAATTTAGAATCAATCGGCTTATTAAATATATAAAATATTTATTATAGTAAATTTCCCATTTGAATCGAAACATTTATATGGATAAGTTTGAAAATACTTATTGTGAAAGAATGTTTTCAGTGCGTTTTCATTTTCTATTCTTTTAGTTTCAAAAGAAAACTTTTTTATATGCTTCTAGGTTTGTATTTATGAGAATATGAACATTGATAGCTAAAGGAGAACTCTCAATTTTCTTTTCTTGCGTTTTCTACCAGTTTTATTTATAGGTATATATATTTTATTTTATTAAAGCTTGATTAACAATTGAGAAAGTTGAAATTTTATAGTTTTCAATAATGCCAAAAACGTTTCGTTTCGTGAATAAAAATGAAAAAGATACCTATTTTTAAATAATAACAACAGCAAGAAAATAAATAAAAATTTGGAATAAATAATCAATTGTTTTTTTTCTCAAAAGCAATCTTTCAAGATCCGGAGATTGATCTGAGTTTCTTTTGAATATATCATACATAGGTGATCTATGGCTGTTGCGCTCGTTTCCTTTAACAATCATGAGATTAATTTTTTAAATAAAATTGCTAAATCTTTAAAAAGTTTTCACTTTTTTCTTTATTGTTCTATTATTTCATTATATCTATGATTATTGTCAATTAAATATTAATTAAAATGAGTGAATCAATGGGCATTGGTTGGATCAGATTAAATTCCATTATGTAGGGAGTCCACGTCACTGTTGATTGCAAATAAAAGGTAAATCCGTGTTTTGTCTAGCAGGATCATCCTTTTCGGAATACTGAATGAGAACACCAATACACAAGCTCATTTATAGATTTACCGATCTAAATTTAGAGGAGATTTTCTACCGAAATAAAGGTATAACCAAATAATACTCACCTCATCATTTTCCACTTGATAATAACCCACTAGTCATTACATTCTACTTCAAAGGTATTTCAGTAAATTAATTGGAAATGATTTTAATATATATACCAGCTATATAATATATATATATACTCCTCCATATTCCAATATTCCAAGAGTCACTTAAAATATGGAAAATTGTATTGAACCTTCGTAACAAACATGATCCCATGAAAATTGAAAAAATTTAATCTTTTAAGAGAAACTTTTGTAAATGATAATCGGCTTTTATCAATTCACGTAGAATGTCTTGCTCACAGAATTCGTAAACTATGAATTAAGTTTGCGACTACACCATTCAAGACTTAAATTAAACATCATAATAAGGCAGTGTGTTTCTTAACTTTTTTTTATCAGCTCTATCTCAACCCTATAAATATAGTGATGCCCGTGGAGTGAACCGCGATTGGAATTAGCTGTACACGTCTTTGGAATTTTGTGGGATTATTTTAGTATTTTAGTATTTAAAGTACTGGAATTTTTTGAAATATTTGGAAATTAAAGGGGTAGTGGAAGTACGTGTACACGATATTAGGTCGCGGTTCACCCCTTGGTGATGCCCCTCTAATATATTAATAATTAAACTTAGTTTTTAAAAATTATATTTTAATACTTTAAATATGTAAAAATGAATCATGGGTAAAACAGCTTTTAATTTGACTATCATCACTATCATCTTCTAAATTAGATAAACAAAGACTTAACTCTCCATCTATTATCAATTAACGTTCCGTTTTTAGGGTTCATTTTGAAAAGTAAAACGGAACCCTATTAGTACCATCAAAATGTCTGTCGATCTGTGTGTCCTTCTGTTAAAAGCAATGTAACTCATTAACTACTTAAATAAGATACAAACTTGAAATTTAGAAGTTATACTATATGTATTGATTTTCCTGTAAAACTTTATTACAATTTTAATTAAATGATAATTTTAGGTTGAATTTTATGTAGAATTAAAAATAAAAAATATTTTTTTATGATATACAGAGTGTTTCAGGAGCAATAGTAAATATTTTAGGAGGTGGTAGTATAGACGAATTGCAATAAAAAATGTCATATAACATGTGTCCAATTTTTATTGAGTACAGAGATACAGTTAAGTTCAATGCATTTATGTTTCGTGTCTTGGTACTCTGGTTGCTATGGGTTGCTATGGGCGTATTTATCGAATGTCAGCAGTAGAGTGTTGATGTTCAAGTTGTGAAGTTGTGCTTTAATTTACATTGAAGTTTTCATTATGATTTGTTGGCTAAGTCGACTGTACTGAAGTGTGTAAACATGCTGAGTATGCCGATTTGGGTTACATACTAACAGCTGTATCTCTGTACTCAATAAAAATTGGACACATGTTATAGGGCATTTTTTATTAGAATTCGTCTATACTACCACCTCCTAAAATATTTACCTACTATTCCTCCTAAAACACCCTCTATAGAAATGTGAAATATTCCTGTAAATGTCTTATTAAGTAGAATTAGTTTGATTTCTTAAAAAAAATTTTCATTTAAAATGAGCGTGTGAGATAGCCCCAAATTAGCCATTCTTAGACTATTTTGTAGCATCTTAATTTTATTCAAGTACCTACTTAAATTAAAATTTTGAAAAAAACCCCATAATTTCACTCATTCCCCCTTTATCATGAAGAAATAACAAGGAATTTGATATCTCATAATTTTGGAAGACAATCATTTGTCTGCTACCATTTAGTTTTTTCTAGATATTTTGGAAATGGCTTAATTAATCTGGATCAAACTTATTTATTTATGTAAGAGAAGAAAGTCCTTATTTATTGAGAACCTTAATTTGATTCTTAAAATAATACCGGTAGGGTAGGATTAAATTTAAAAATAACAATTCAGCGATATACAAGAAATTAAAATTCATTTATATTATCCAAACGAGAACATATTATGAGTTGCCGAAATAAATTCAAATTTGAAATGGAAAAGCGGCTGAATGTTGTAGCGTCGTGTGGACCATTTAAGTTTCCCTAATTAAAATTGAACATAGGTAGGATTATGTTAGCGGAAAGCGAGAAATGGAAGAGAGCTGGCTCAAGAAATCTAGAAGACGATTTTCCACAAGTACAATTTAGTCAAAGAAAAGAAAATTAATTATTTCTATATATGAGTGTTGAGTGGGTTGTGCTAAGAAAATTTAATATTTTTTCTCTTTTATTCATATAATACGAGAGAATTTAAATATTGCAAAAATTAACCATTATAAATATTATAAGGCATTTTTTGAAACAATATATAACTGAACAACTCTTGTATCTTATTCAAGTAGCATAGCCACAAGAGTTCATCCTATAGCAGTAACCTCTTGAATGGCATTATTAAAAGCACCTTTTTGTGAACTTTTGATCTTATATTAGAATTAATTGTTAATTTGAACTTAATAGCTGATGAAAGGTTAGAGTAATAAAAGATAGTTTTATAGTTATAACATTATCTTATATATTGGAAAATTTTTAGTAAAGTCTAAAAATGATGTTCAATATAAAACATTTTAAAAATCCGTACAAAAGATATCGTTTTCTTTTTATAGAGAAAAAATCTCTCAAGGAGCTTGACAAGGCAAATGAAATGGTTATTCAGGAGTATGAATAGGTCCTCTCGAAATATCTTATTAAATTTATATTAATAATTTGAATTCAATTCAATCATTGAATTTCCTTATAAGAGTTGCTATTTGCTATAAAAGTTTGTAAGGATTATTGAATTATAGGGTATTTTATACGCAACAGCGTATCTGAATAATTAATAATATAATAAATATTAATAATATTATCATTAGAGATTTATTTTTAAGTCAAAGCGTTGAAAATCATTTTTTTTATCATCTATTGAAGAAACTTAAATAATTAAGCTCAAAAATGTATCTTGTAATTTGATACCCCACTAGGTTTGTATCCAGAAGGGGAGAAAATATATATAACTTAAGTACATCTATAACCATCAATGACTATAAATTATGTTATATTTTTCTTTGTTAATAGAGGAAAAAGTGAAAAAAATTCAAAACTCAGTATGGCTAACTGTAAATTTTAGATATGCGGCAATTTTTTCTTTAGCAAAAATTTATGAGCTAGTAATTTGACAGAGGGGAAGTTTTTTAAAAATCATATCAAAGGTGCCAAATTTACCCTCATAAGTTACAACAGAGGCGACTGTGGGTCAGTGGTTAGAGTGCCGCTGGCCTGTAGAACGCTGATTCGAGACTGAGTCTCGGCAGATATTTGCAGTCGCCTCCTCTTGGAAAACAATGGCAACCTACCAAGAGATTAATTGCCTAGTAACCTCTCCAAACTAGCCGTTCGGAACCGGCGTTAAAAAGTAGGTCCCGTATATCTGTGTCAAAACAGCTAAAACACACTCAGCACAGGTATATGTGGAGAGGAGCCGAAACGTCAGGGAGACCTGATATGGCACTTAAAAGAAGAAGAAGAAGAAGTTTCAACCGTTCGGTAGTCCATATGACAATTCAATTTTTACTAAATCGAAAAACTTTGATTGGTAATTAATATACAATATTTTATGTTTTTCTATTGATCAAAAATAGAACAATGCATTTGCAGGCTTAACAATATCTGTTTGTAGATAAATAATAATCGATAGGGACTGTTCCTTTGAATTTCAAATTCTAGAAGAATACATGGATAGGTTAAGTGGTCCATTGTGCAACTGCCAAATGAAAAGGGAAGATTTACGAAGAAACTAGAGAGATAAATTACATTTCCATTTCATTAGCAAAAGATAAAATCTTCCAAAAGACAAATAAATGGTTTCCTTTTGTCAATCCTCCTGCTTGTCCCACTTTCAAAACTATTCAAATTAATTGATTAATTATATTTCAAATAATTACTCTAAAACTACACTGTAGTTTTCTTCATTGAAAATAATATGATCAAAAAGAGGTTATGTTTCGAAAACTTACAACCTATAAATTCAGAAACTTGTTTTTTTTTTATTTATTGAAATTTCTATTAAAATTTAATAAGCTTCAGCTAAAATTAGTGTTATTTTTGATAAGTGCATTCTAATGAAAATACCTATTCAAAAAAACATTACCTATATTCACAGGTGATTTTAGACGATACTCTTTAACTTTCTAGTTTCACGACTTGGTGCATGAATATTTAGAGTCATTTTCACTTGGGAAGAGTGTTTATGTTTTTAGGGTTCAGTAATCTTAATTTCCTCATTTCCATCGATCTGTCCCAGCCTGTACCTCAATGAAAATTGTTCATCTATTGTGATTAAATTTTATAGGCGTACTTAGTCTTTCAACATATCGTGATGTTCTATGGGTAGAGAAATTGAAAAAAAAATATCATTATCTCTGTACTCACAGAAAGTGCTGATAAAAAAATGCATGCAATCTATCGAGTGGATCGGGAAGAGAGAGACCGTCTGCCGAAGGAATTTTTTTTTTTAATTGCTATTAGTGCGATATAGTGTTTTAATTCATTGTTTTATAATGCACACCTCATACATATTTTTAAAGTAACTTGATAGAATAATTTTCTAAGAACTAAAAACGAGAAATCTACTCTTGAAAAATCTTATATTCTATAGAAAAATTAATTTGTACGTTATAATACAATACGTAAGGAAGAAATAATGTAATAAAATAAATAAACCAATTATTATTACACAGCAATTTATTTTATAAATAGCTTACACACTATTTATTTTTATCATTAACAAATGCACTCTCACTGTTCACATTAAATTTTAATGTGAACAATATCTGAAAATTTTAATTTGATTGTTTCTGAAACTGTGATACGACGGTCTGACTCCAAATTAAATATAATTCAGTATTTGGTTTTAATACCCATCATCGCAGAAAATGCTACATCACACAGGTGAGTTGTAGAACCAAGTGGTAGGAGTACATTGGTTGCTGTGTTTACTAAACGGGGATACTCGAATTTCAGTCCTATCCACCAATCGCAAGGAGATTTTTATTCAAATTCGTTTTGTAATGATGTATTTATTATTTATAATGTTAATTAGCTCCTCTTGAGAAAGAGTGAGAAAGTGTTCGTTTTTTCAACTTTACAGGATTCTAGAATAAATGATGAAGTCTTAAAAATTATATTAATTGTTATTCTTAAAATAACCATGGCGTACCCTCTGAGTTACGTGTACTCCGCTTTGAGCACCAATGCGTTAGACCAGGGTCGGCAAAGTGCGGCTCCAGAGCCGCATGTGGCTCTTTGGCTCCTTAAGTGCGGCTCTGGCACAAATATCCACAGAAGCTGTTCTTTCCCTTTTCGGTGCTACATATATATGCGAACAATCTTTTTCAAGCATGAACATTATCAAGAGTAAACTGAGAAGTCGTCTTATTGATGAGAACTTGGAATCATGTCTAAAATTAAAAACAACAACATACAAATCTGACTTACTCAAACTTTCCAAGGAGATGCAAGCACATTGTTCGCATTAATAAATATTTATTAAGTATGAAATTTAGTTTTATTTAGTGTACTACTTATTTAGTGTAATAAAAGTTTACTAAACAAGCAGATTTGGCTCCCATTTTTTTTTTAAATTGTTGTAATGTTCATATTTGGCTCTTTGGCTAATAAGTTTGCCGACCACTGCGTTATACGATCAATATTATTGTCATTGTGATTACGGTTTCGATGTGTTTCAATATAGCTTCAACCAACCCGTCAAACTCGTTCGGTCAGTTTTATTTGAGGAAAGCTGACGTGTTACATTTATTAGTTTCTAAATGGTTTCAAATTCAGATTTGGGCTTTCTTGCCATGACTTTGACTGTCTGCAATGGGAAGAAAGAAAAGACGAGTAAAAGACACTGGTCCAAAGAGTAGTATAAACTGAGAAATCACTTTATTTACGAAAATTTACTAAACTTTCTGCGAGATACTGAACTAAAAGTCTACAAAGATTTTCTAAGAGTCGGCTAGGAAAATTTTGATAGCTTTTAGTAGTTACAGCTAATTCGGCAAAAATCCAAATATAAGACACTGTAATGATGTAAACTGCCCGAACGATTGACAATTACGTATGACAATACCGCACATATTTTTATCAATCTTCGTCCATTGATTGCCTCCTAGACGATCTCTTGGTTGCATTATTGACCGTCTAGGGAACCCTTTACAAATTCATGTGTTTTCTCCTTCTAATTTTGCTCTTGCTTTGCTGTGAAATTTCATGAATGTTCCTTAGTGGGCGACTTTCTTAAAAAAATTATTATTTTTGTCAAATAGATATATTAAAAAAATAATTATTTTAATAGAGGCTAAGGTTTTGACTGGGTAAAAATTACATCAAGGTAGGACTTGCATTCCAAAAGTTCCGTAGTTTTATTTTAGCTTAGAAATTATTTTAAACCAACCATAATAATTTTCATCCAAAGTCTCAAGGTAAGTTCAAATTGCCGATAATAACAAACTTAAAATTTCTTTAGATGTCATGAGAGATTGTTAAATACAAAATCTGATCTATCATGGATAATTTTTATATTTCAGAAGGTTTGTATTCGATGCCTCGGGAATTGAACCCAAATAACAAAAAAAGCTCCTATCGGCAATTTGAACTTATCTCGCACTTTCAGGGAAAATTATTATGGTCGGTATAAAACAAATGCTCAATTAAAATAAAATTACAAAAACATTTAAGTTTTTTAATGTAATTTTAACCCATTAAAACCCTGACCTCTATTTGAATAATTATTTCTTTAATATATATTTGACAAAATTAATGTTATAAGAAGATCATTTGTATCATAAGCGTATCAGACTTATTCCTTCCGGGAAATTTGTTTTTTCTGATAATTATTCAAGAAAATATGTGGCACAAAAAATAGGATTGATTGCATCTAAAAGAAATGAAATATTAAGTGGGAGAGTTAAAGAAGAATTTCCTTGTAGACACGGCAAAAAAGTATATTGAATGGAGGTGATTTTTTTTTCTTTTACTTTATCTGGATTCCAAAAAGGTTCAAAAATGCATATATTATCGTTAAAAAATTGAATTTTCACATGAGAATATATCGATCTTTCTAAATAATGAACTGAAATTTGGCAGACAAATTCGTCAAAGCAAATTGCACTCCAGTCTCAAGTTTCATTTTTCTAGTTTAAGATTATCACATAATCACTGATAAAAATTGACAAATTATTAAAATTTTGTAACAGAGGCGTAAAAGAAAAATTTCGACTTTTCCTCCAATTTAAATTCAAATCTCGGAGTTTCCTAAAACTTCAATAAACTATAGTTGTAAAGTTAACAAATAATCGACTTAAGGAGGCACTGATTGACGGAGTTTTTATAGTTAATTTGATTACTACATATAAGCTTAAATTTAAAACTCAATTTTACAATAGTATTGAAATAGTATTCAATAAACAAAACAAACGCAATAATCGTCAATATATAAAAATTCTTCTATGCTTTACAATTATATAAACACAAAATAATCTAATCTAATCTGTTGGAAAACAAATCACAATATAAATTTAGAATATTCAAATTATTTTGTTGTTATTTTTTATCCAGTGATTATTCGTTCCATTTCATTTGAAAAAGGGAGTTTCCATATTATAAAGGTTGAAAAGAATTGTATGTCGGTAAAAAATATTCGTGTCGCGTTAGGATTATTTTTCAATTTGAGTATTTCTATTTATTGTGTTTATTGTTACCTCTAGGGAGGGTAGTGGAATTCACAAACTTTTTTCAAATTCAATTAGTTCCAATAGATTTACTGAATGGATTTGAAAAAAGAAATGAAATAGAATTTAGGTAAATACAAAATATATGGCCATATAGAGAAATATGATAATATGAATTATTTAATAAAATTGCATGTGTAGCTTAGAGGTTTGAGTAATCGACTGTATCATACTTTTTCAAGTCTAGGTATTCTCTATAAAATTTTATTAATTGGACGATTTTTTGCAAGCGAAATGTGTAACTTAAAAAGTTGATATTAACGCTAACTTTTCTGACAAATATTAACTTCAAATTTTTTGTAATTGTTTTTAATTAAATAATTAAACGGACGGTAAAATAGTTCCTCCTCAAGCTGTTCAGAAATTTTATGCAAATTTTTAAAATCAAAAGAAAAATAATTTAATTCAACTCGTACGACATAGTTCTAACCAGACCCCTCTTTTTTTAACCAATATTAATAAAAAAAAAAAAAAAACTCACAAAAATACCTATTCTCTGGAGGCAACTAAAAAAAATAAGCTGAGTTTACTGATATTCACTATACTGTTCTATTACTACGTTTTAAAATAACTTATTTTATTAATATTTGTTTAATAGATTGAAATTGAAAAATATTAAATAGAAATCAATGAGGTTGTCCTCTGCTCATTGATTTACCTCTATGAATCAACAACTCTGCTACAATCTCAGCAAACAAAATCTTTTCACTTAAAAATCTTGAGTTTATTTAATCTACTTATATCATCAGATCGTCTTGAAATCTCAATAAACACATTATATTTCTCCTTTGTGTTTTTGAATAGGAAGTTTCAAAGCCTGAGAGTCCAAAAATCTAATTTGATTGAAAAGAATTTGGTTCGCCGAGAGTAACAGAGTTGTTGATTCAGAATCAATGAGGTTGTCTTCTGCTAGATGCAAATAAACATAAATTCGAACCCATGACAAATAACAGATCAAATATTTATAATTAAAAAGAATGATGATGAAGGGCAAACTTTCGAAAATATAGTCTCAAACAAATAAATTATATATATATATATATATATATATATATATATTCTTTATGAACAAAATCTAAATAGCTATCCGCAGTTTCAATTTTATTTCTAAATAGACCAACTAATAAATTTGTTGAAAAGTTTTTATTTTGCCGAGAGTAGCAGCGTTGTTGAATCATAAAGAGAAACAAAGCTTGATCCAGCAGATGGTTAACGTGTTTGTTTCTCTTTATGAATAAATTTATGTTTATCAAATGAATTTATTTCTTCGGTCTATTTTATAATCATATCTTTTTTAATTGTTTAATCAAATAATATAAAAAATATAAAAAACAACCAAGAAAAATATTACAGTCATACAAATAAATGTATATCTTTTCGCGAAATGTTTTCAGGTATAAAGCTAAAATTTAGTACAGTGTAATGTCAAAATACATAGATTTGAATCGAGTTTCATTAGATAAAATTATTTAAGTTTGGCAATTTATACTCACAGGAAACGTTTTCAGATATAAAGCTAAAATTTGACGAATTAAAATGCAAAAATACATAGTTGCGTACCAAGTTTCAGCTTATTAAATAAACCATTCTATATTGACAATTCATATTCTCGGGAAAGATGTTTAGATATATAGCTAAAATTTGGTGTATTTAAACATAGTTGCGTACCAGTTTTCTAAAAATAAAATCATTCAAGATTGGCATTTTGTACTTTCAGGAAACGTTTTCAGGTATAAGATTAAGATTTGGTGAATTGTAATGTGAAAATATATATTTGCGTACCAATTTACAGCTCATTAACTATAGCCTTTCATGATTGGCATTTTATACTCTCAGGAAACGTTTTCATTTAAAAAGCTAAAATTTAGTGCATTGTAACATAGTTGTGTACCAATTTTCAGCTCATTAATTAAAACCATTCAATATTGCCTTTTTGCATTTTCAGGAAACGTTCTCAGGTATAAGAAAAAAAATTTGGTGCATTGTAAAGTGAAAATACATATTTGCGTACCAGTTTTCAGCTCATTATGTATAACTAAAACCATTTATATCAAATGATAATAATTTGTATCTTATATAGGTATCAACAATTTTTTTTTACTTAATTGATATTTTTTCATCAGAGAAAATGAATAAATTCGAAATATTCGAGAAAACATTTTTTTGCAAACTAATCCGCCAACACGTCTCAACTTGTCCATGCGTGTCCCGACTCGTTTGAAATAGCCTCGAGTTTTCATCATTTAAAATCTATTCAATATTTGTAATTGGAAATAAGCAAAACGGGAAATGAAATTCTAGAGCAATTGAGTACTGATACTATCTAATGGTTGACTTCTTGACCAAATTGACTTTATTTATTTATTTATATTATTAAAAAACAAAATTATCCTTCGATGGCTTCTTTTAATTATTAAGTTTGTTTACAGTTTATTTGCTTATAAAGTTAGAAGAGAGAGGGAAAGCATTATATCGCCCTCTCTTTTCCATTATGATTGGGATTTTATATGAATATAAAATTCTAGGTTCATAATTCTTTATAGTATATTCAAAATATCGACTTTAATGCTTTATTATTTAATTTGAAGTTGATACTTAGCAAATAATAAGTATATTGCATAGGTATTTGAAAAATATTCTATTTTATTGAGAAAACATTTGGCTCAAAAAAATTATTTCATTTTGAATTTAATTTAATTTTTTACTTTATCCAATGCGAAGCATGTGTCAAGTATTGTAATCGGTCTCGGGGCAAGCGCAACTTCAAAGGGTCCTCAGATAAAGACTACGGAACACATGATCTCAATTAATTTCATATTAATATATATTTTAAATCATATCATTTAATTTGTTTGTTAAATAAATAAACTGCAACGGATGGCTGCTTGATTTTATTTGAAATATTAATATGTCTTCCCTTATCCTTTATTAATCAGATTTCATTGGCTATTTGAAGTCTATGTTGTCTTAAAATGAAAAATAGCCATCGATTATCATCTAATATGTACTTGAGAAATAGCCATTCTACATTCTAAATTTGCATTTTAAAATAAATGAATCTTATGAATTATTTTTCATAAAACTTGTTTTCAATGGCCTAGCGAACTAAGCAGCTGAGTGTAATGTTTGCTAGAAGTGTCAATCTATTCATTGTAAAAAAAAAAAATGTTCAAAATTCTCTCTAAGTTACTAAGGCACAATATGTAGCTTAAGTTCTAAACTAGATATTTTAGAGGAGAATTCATAATTCTATTGTTTATAATAAAAAATTTTCTTTATTATTTAATAATTCAATTGATGATTTTAGTTAAAATTTTTATAAAATGATAATTTTATTTCTTAAAAAAATAAATCTCACTTTAACATTTCTCAAGCTAATTATAAGTTATTCAACTTGAAAAAATAAAAATAAATGGAGATGGATGTTCTCAAGAGAAATATACTCCTGTTTATTATACAATTTTATAGCTAAAGTGAATAAGCCTTTGAATAGACAGAAATTATTAAATTTCAAATTTGTTGGAGTGGCTGCGTGTACACCCATTGAACAATTAATCTAATTTTAGTAGACTGAACCGTGAGCAATCAATGCTAAGCAAGGGACTTAAGCCAATAAAGGCCTAAAGAAGACCAGCTCAGGTCAATTAATTACAAAGTTGTTTATCCAAGGGACGATGGGTGATTCTCTTAGGGCCGTACTTTGCATTCACTGCTTTTACCCTCATGACTTGAACTACTAGCTGGTTAAGATAAAAAGCCTTTAAGGGAAAACTTATCTCCTAGTAAACTATGCGAAGCTACTATCAAAACAAGGCTTAACCAATTTTAGAGTATAAATTCTAATAAAATTAACAAATTTCATTCTTCAGGAAAATATATTTTTTATTTATTTAATTCAATTCAAAGTTTTTTAAAATAATTCAGAATATCTTTGTCGAAATTTAAAGAATAGAATTTCCCACATTTTATGAATTTTTGTTCCGATTTGGTGTTTCTCCAGTTTCAAACTATTCAGTCTATGACTAAATGTATACCTATAAATGAAATATAATTATTTGCTTCCAACCTGATTCGGATAGTTAATATAGTTCTACAGAGACTTGAAGAGAGATTCTACGAAATTTTATTTAATTCGGACAAAAGAGAAAATTTATATTTCCCCCCCCCCCCCCCCCCCGCTCTGATTTTGGTAACTGATTTTTAGATACATTGTTTCCTAAAGTCGTGAAGTATTTATAATCGCATATTTTTTTATTTTCAGATGCGTCAAAAGGGATAATATTTAAATCCCCCCCCCCCCCCCTGGTAGTTGATTTTTCGACAAATACTTCCGCGAAGTTCTTAAGTATAATCGTACAAAAAAATTCATATCTAACAACAATATTACTGATTTTGCTTTAGTAGTTTAAATTTAAAAATTCAGTTGCTATTGGGACACCCTATAGTATTAATAATGTATGTTACTATTCACAAACAAGATCTTGCCATAGCTTCAATTATTAGCTAATGCATTTTCAGCTGAGAGAATTTTCCCTCTGCGTTTTTATTCCAAAATACTCGAGAGAAAAACATTTAACCGAGAAACGATCATATATTTTCCCGGAGTTTGTTTTGTTCCATCTGTTGAGAGGCAGTGGTATAAAAAAAAAGAAAAAAAAAGAGAACTTTTCTGACCAGCAGTTTCTGAATTCAGGTGAAAACGATCATCCGTCTCGTTTATGAATAGACGGGGTAGGGAATGTGCGAAAAATAGGGAGGAGCTCATTGCAAATTGACCTAACCCGTTGCCCGCTCGTCGGTTAGGGTGCCCGTGCCCGTGCCCGCCGTGCCCGGGTCTCACCGTCATCCATCCTTTCACCCCGGGACTGACAGCTGGCTAAGATTAATGTTTGGCCCTTCGCCTTTCCCCCCTCTCTGTCTTTATATATATATATATATATATATATATTCTTTCATCAGATACAGGAAGTATAGTGAGTCGAGAAGAGAGAAAAAGAAACAAACCCAGGTAATAGAGATAAAGTGATTTTGATTCATATAAATCGTTGTCTTTTTGATCCAATTGACTTTGAAACTTCAAAAAAGAAATTAATAAATAAAAGTCATTTAATATTTAATTTTATCTTACCGGCTTATGGCTCCGTGCACGACACTATAGACATCTGGTGGTGAGAAATCCGGCACTAATCTTGTAAAAAATACACGGATTTCTATAGGGATTTACAAAAAAAAGTGAGAAAAAATTTAAAAGCAGGTAATTTTGCAATTTTTCTTTGTGTGTTTGATGTCTTCAGTTCTTTTTATTATTCACACCAAATAAACACCTATGTATAGTCCTGTGTATATACATTTTTATGAATTTGCTTGCCATTTAGAGGTTAGACTTGTCAAGTTCTTTTGATTAATGGTATACTAATTTGGAAAACAAAATGAATTAATTTATCAAAAGCAAATAAAATTTGTTTTTGAATTGTGTTTAAACAAAAATTGTAACTTTAAAAATACCAAAAATTAGTGTAATGCCATTCGAATTCTGAATTAAAAGTAAAATGTTAATTTTTTATGAATAATTTGTTTTTCTGTGTCAGCAAATGAAATAATATTTCGAAATGAATATTATAATAATGAAAATGACTTCTTTTCTGCAGTATCCATCAGAATATGAAATATTTTTAGAACAATTTCTTTACCAGTTTTGATTTATTAGTGAAATTGAAAGAACGTAATAAAATGAGACTTGAAATCTGAAAAGATAATGAAAAAAGAAGAACGTGAAGCATTGATTTGTATGACAATAATAACTGCGTCAAAGTTCTCTCAAATTATTTAGGACTACTTTTTTATTTTTTTTTCAAAATTTTTGTACCTGGAAATATTTTGCTTTTGGAAAGATATAAAATTTACACTTGCTATTTAGATCATTATTTTTGCAGTTAACTACACAACACAAAGTATGACCCATTTTTAAAAATAATTCTCTATTAATGTTGTTGAATGTTTCGGGATTATTTACTTTTTTTGCCGCCTCGTGCGCTTCGATCGATTTTCTTATCCCCAACAGGGAGCATGCACGGTCCTGACAGGTAATTATTTGCTTTCTCTTCCGGAGACATCATGTTTGGAAATAATAGTTAAATTAAATAAATGCAAGGGGATGAGTTTCGCAAAAATAAAATAAAATATATTTACATATTTAACTCGATATGAAGATTATATTTCATCTATTGAGGACAGGAATTTAGTATGTAGTGTTAAACGTAACGCTCAATTTGTACGTGAAGTGACGTATAACACATAATTTTTTCGTCAAATTTATCACATTAGCAATTTTTTTTTTAAATATTTTTCTTTTTGAGTTTTTACAATTATATTATTCAACCAGCTTCAAAAGAAAATAAGCTGACGTGTTCTGATATAGCTATCCACTTGACTTTACCATACAACCTGGCCCCTCACTTACATTAATATTTAATAAAATTAATTATAATCATGTAGGAGAGGTGGGTTAGTTTTTGCATTTTTAGACTCCTAGGGGCACACTGATTATGTATACAAAATTTGGTTGAGTTTAGTAAATGGCCAAGATTTTCATTTATTGAACCTCCACCCCCCCCCCATTTTGGGCGGTTAGTTTTTGCATTTTTAGACTTCTGGGGACCCACTGATTATGTATACAAAATTTGGTTGAGTTTGGTAAATGACCTAGATTTTCATTTTTTAACCCTCCTCCCATTTTGGGCGGTAATATTTTTCATTTTTACACTTCTGGGGGTCCTCTAATTATGTATACAAAATTTGGTTGAGTTTGCACAAACGACATAGATTTTCAATTTTTAACGGGGGGGGGGCCGCCCCCCTCCACCTCCCTTAATTTTGGGTCGATATGCACCAAAATCTAATCTGCTCTTAATCTCAATGGACCAAAACTACGTGTGAAATTTGGTTTCGATATTCAAACTAGTTTTTGAGCTAGCTCGTCCACAAAAATTTGGTAACGCACAGACTAACTAACAACCTGACAGATTAACAGACATTTTGACAAAACAAGAAATGCCATGGTTTCGCTCAATTTTTTTTTAATCGAAATAGTTTCAGCCGTTTTTGAGATATTTCCAAAAAAAAAAAAAAAAACACTTTTTTCATGTACGATTACAATACTTGACCATACCCTTCATGGTAAAGAAAAAAAAAATATTTCAAAGATTTAGAAAAGTAGCGGAACAAAATTCGGTTTAGAATAAAAGTGCCAGAATGTCGTTCAGGTCCCACTGGCTTGAAGATGAGCTAATAACACAAAATTAATCGAGTTAAATATGTAAAAAGGTATATTATATTTTATTTTTTGTGAAAGTCACATTGAATTAATTTAATTTAATTATTTATCATTAAATAATGTTTCATCATTCACCGACGCCATGTTTGTTCCCTTAACAACTATGTTTGAAAATGTTCATTATATATACTTCAAATATGTATTTTCTTTAGCTTAGAAAGGATTTTATAAATCGTTCCGATGCTTATCTGAAAATATTCTAAAAGTAGGTATACTATATATCAGTGGCGTGCGGTCAATGGATACTATGGATGCGGCGCATTCTTAAAATTTCAAACTTTTAGAGTATTTTCATAAATATAGACTTCAAATTTCAGGAAGATCTTTAACTTTTCAAATTATTTCTATATAAAACATTTTATGCTTTGAAAAGAATATTGTTTCTCGAAATAAAATAAAATTGTTGCATAGTTTCAAGGAGCAATTAAAATCAATGATTTTTCGAGAAAAGAGTCCGGATAGAAGGTTTGAAGTTGCTGCCTAGCATATAATAGTATATCATCGAGGTTAAGCATGTAAAAGACAAGTTCAGACGAGTTTTTGTAGAATAAAAATTGTTCTCGATGAGGAACTATTAAAATAGAATTAATACAAAAAAAAGAGTAAATAAAGATGATTCGAGAATCTTTAGAATAATCCATTTCTAATAACTCTCAATATATAAGATCGGAAATAACTAAGAGAGCTATAGAGAAGTCATAGCTTGATTATAGCAAGAGAATTAGGATAAATTTAAGATTTTCTTTAAGGGCAGGCTGATTCATTGTGAAGATGGTCAATTTCCATACCAGGGACTGTGGAATTTTAAGTCCTGAGAATTAATTTCTGACTCCTATCCTCACCCACACAAAGCAGTATCCGTGAAGGTCCCAAAATATATTTTTAAAAAATCTAATGTTAAAATAAAATTTCAAAAAATGAAGACTGCAAAGTTGCTAGATGAGCGTTGCTCAGTTTCAACATTCAGGGAGGTGTTTTTAATGGGTTCATTCCCCACACTACTAGGGCCTAGAACTCTAGTGCTTGTTTAGAGGTTATCACTGACCCTACAAAAAAAAATGAAGGGTACTTTTTTGGATAGCATCACCTGGTTGAAAAGTCACCAACCACCACTGGTATATATTTATGGATATATATATTGTGTACAAGATTACAAACAAAAATCCCGAGAATTCCCAGTTGATTAAAGTACAGGCATTCTGGCTTATTTTTAATTCAAACGAAATGTTATGGAGTCAAAACATTTGTTCTAAGGGAATCAGTGCATAAAGTAAATAAAGTAGTTGACAAAGCTGAAGGAGCGATTAATACATTTTCTCTATGGTGGAATAAGAGATCCAAATTATCTAAAATTTGATAAAAAAAGTAATATTTATTCTATTTAATTTTCATAAAAATTAAAAAAAAACATATTAGAAAAAAATTCATAAAATACTAAACAGGGGGGAGGGGTATTGCTTAGCGTGATGATATGTGACAAGGGGGGAGGGGGGTCTAAAGAAACGTTACATTCGCATTTCATCAATTTTATTTTAATTTTGTCTTAACTTTTTTTTCAATTTTATTATTCCTGGAGGGGTCTAGCTTTAGTGGCGTTATATTTGCTAGGAGGGGTTCTAGAAAATGTGATGCAGCGTGATGAAGGAGGAAGGGGTTCAAAAAGGAGAAATTTTGCGTGACGTATTTTATTAATGACCCCTTATTATTAAAATATTAGTCAGATATTTATTTATATTAAATTTGAATATGTGAAAACATTAATTTATATGGTAAAATTTCAAGTTGATCTGAATAATAGAATTTCTGGTAAATATATCCTGGCATGCTCTGCTTAAAACTCGAGGCTGCTGTGATTCGTGTTAGAGAAGGAAACACGATGTTTGGTATCAAAGCGGAATTTATCCGAATTTAATTAAAAATTGAAACATTAAATGAACATGAAACTTAAATTTCAGATATGTAATAATAAAATAATTTTACCATAATTACCTCTCTCACTGGGACATTGTTATTTAATTTACTTTTTAAATTAATCTAATTGAATATTTATATTGTTCTCAAAATCTTACGAGTTAACTTAAATCAAGCCACAAACAGTTCCAACCATAAATATACCATAAAATGACTTCATTTAGAAAAAAAAGATGCCAGAATCTCGTTAAGCGCCCCCCCCCCCCCCCCGATTTAGATGTCAATTAAAAGTTTTATTATAAGCTTTCAAAGAGGCGTAGTCTTGTTACGAGCCACGAGAAAAAAAGTTTGATCATAAGTTCAAAATAAATTATGACCTCTCCTTTCTCAGGCTAAATCTTTTTGTTTTGATTCATTTGCAATTAACATATAATAATTGCCTAAAACCTAATTAAGCCGTGCCAATTGTCGTGGAGTCGTATCGAATTTATTGATAAGTCAAATGATATCTGGAGCTGGTAATTCATTTCTAAAGCTGTGATGTTAAATTTCATGTCAATTCATCACTAGTAGGATCAATAATTCATTGTATCGATTGTAACAACAAAACTTTCCGTCTGAACCATTTAATATATTGAGTATGTTTTTGGCCGAGGTGATAAATGAAATATAGAAACGTATTTTTAAGCCTAGATAAATATATTCAATGTTAAGATGAAAATACAATCCATTAATGTTTTATTCAAAAGTGTAGATTGATTTTGAAGTAAATAGTTTGAGAATCAGAAACTTACAATAGCTCAGTGATTTCAAGTTGCCGATAAAAATAGATTTAAATTTTCTTAAAAAATCATAAGAGAGTGTCATCTATTAGATCCGATGGAATTAATTATTTTTATATGTCAGAAGGGTTGTTTTTCATCCCCTCAGGAATCGAACCCCAGTGCCAATAACAGCAATCCGAGGCAATTGGCTACCCTGTGAGGTGCGAACGCCTCTAAAATTATGTAAACGCTTTAAATATTTTACTCAAAGATTTAAATATTCATTTGTAAAATTTAAAAAGGGGAGATTTCAAATAGATTACATATTAGTCAGACAAAGATTCAGAAATCAATTAAAGGACTGCAAAAGTTATCCTGGGGCTGATATAGCTAGTGATCACAATCTAATTGCGATGAAATGCCAACTAAAATTTAAAAAACTAATAAAAAAGGGGCGGTCGCGAAAAAACTGGGATATATCTAAATTAAAAAATAAGGAAACCCAAAAACTCTTCGAAAACGTAATGAATAAGAAACTGGAAGAAAAAACACACACAAATAATAAAGAAGATGAAATCGAACAAGAATGGAATGACATGAAATCAAGCCTGACCGAAACAGCTAACGAAGTCCTTCAATCAAAGAAAAACGAAATTAAAAAGCCATGGGTAACAGACGAAATACGGCAACTGATTGACGAACGAAGAAAATTTAAGAACAGAAAAGACGAAGAAGGGAAAGAAACATATAAAAAATTAAGATGGAAAGTTATAAGAGAATGTAGAAAAGCAAAAGAAAAAATGATTCAAGAAAAATGTAAAGAAGTCAACGAAAATCTAGTATTGGGAAAAGTTGATGTAGCCTATAGGGCAATAAAAAGAAATTTTCAAGAAGACAAGCCAAAAAGCAAGAACATAAGAGATAAAGGAGGCCACATTATTCTAAACGAAAACGAACAGGCAAATAGATGGAAGGAACACCTAGAAGAACTCTATGGAGAAGAAAAAACAATGAACCCAATAGAAGAAGAAGAATCTGTGGACGAAAACGAATTAGGAGACCCCATACTCAGGTCAGAATTCGAGACAGCTTTGAAGGAACTAAAAAATAATAGAGCACCCGGAATAGACAATATACAAGCTGAAATCCTAAAGAACTCTGGAGAAAAGGCACGTGACAAACTTTTTGAACTAATTAGCAAAATCTATAAATTGGGAATCATCCCAAAAGATTTCGAAAAAAACAAAATAGTCACACTTCCCAAAAAGACAGGCGCGGATAAATGTGAAAATTTCAGGACCATTAGCCTAACCTCACATGCCTCCAAAATCCTAACCAAAATAATCCAAAGAAGAATAGAACAAAGAGTTGAAGAAAATCTGGGGGAAGACCAGTTCGGCTTTAGAAGAAACAGAGGCACCCGAGAAGCAATTCTCTCTCTTAGACTAATAATAGAAAGGGCTTTTATCAGGGAAGAATCTGTCTACATCGGATTCATAGACCTAGAAAAAGCATTCGATAACGTCAATTGGGAAATTATGTTTAAAATATTAAAACAGGCGGGAATAAAATTCAGAGAGAGAAGACTAATCTACAATCTATATCAAAACCAGACGGCAATTATAAATATTGGTGATGAACAAAGAGAAGCCAAAATAAAAAAAGGTGTAAGACAAGGATGTGTGCTGTCACCCATGATTTTCAACTTATACATAGAAGAAGCGATTAAAGAATTCAAAGACAAAATTGATACAGGTATAGAAATCCAAGGTCAAAAGATCGCTATGTTAAGATTTGCCGATGACATTGCCCTTCTAGGAAGCAATAAAAAAGAATTAGAGGACGCCTTGAATGGAATTAACCAAATCCTAATAGAAGAAATCAAAATGAAAATAAACAAGAATAAAACCAAGGTCCTAGTATGTACAAAAAAAGAACAAACGAGACAGGAATGCATCAAAATTAACCAAGAAAACCTAGAAGGAGTTAAGGAATTCCGCTACCTAGGAAGTAAAATAACATGGGATGGGAGGAGCAAAAACGAAATTAAATCAAGAATTGCCCAAGCAAAAATGGGGTTTAATTCAAAACAAAAACTACTATGCTCCTCCTCAATCAGCTTAGCAAACAGGAAGTTGCTATTGAAGACATATGTATGGAGCATAGCCATGTACGGGTGTGAAACCTGGACAATTGGAAAAGCGGAGAGAAAGAGATTGGAGGCTTTCGAAATGTGGTGCTACAGAAGAATGATGAATATCAAATGGATGGATAAAATCACAAATGAAGAAGTTCTTGGAAAAATCGGAGAAAGAAGAACCTTGTGGAAGAGTCTGAAGAAGAGAAGAGGTCAGATGATGGGGCACACACTGAGACATGGGGGACTGCTTAGGGATATCTTGGAGGGGGAGGTGGGAAAGAAAAGGGGAAGGGGAAGACCCAGATTAGAATATTTCAACCAAATAATTGGGGATATGGGATGCCAGACATTTGGAGAGGTTAAACAGCTGGCGGAGGACAGAGTCGAGTGGAGACGGATTGTTGCATCAAGCCAGTCTTGGGACTGTATACTCAATGATGATGAAAATTTCGCGATCTAGCGATTCTAAATTTAAACACATAGCCCTGTTATATGTTTAAATAAAGGTGGTTGAGTGTTTGGTACTTTGAATTTCTTCAAAATTCGAAGAGAAATGGAATGACTGGGTTCAATTCTCAAGGGGGTGAAAAACAACCATTCTGACATATTATAAATAATCCATTCCATCGTATCTAATAGATGACACACTCATATGGTTTTCTATGAAAATAATTATTTTTAAAATATTACGTACCTATAAAAAATCACGTTTCAAGTGCAGTCACGTGTGCAGGGAGAAGAGAGACCCGAATCTTGAATCCCTTGTCTCGCAGGCCCACTAAAGAAACGTTTCTGTGTTCCCCGGTACGTCAGGGAGACTCTAGTATTGAATTAAATTAAACATTTTTTTATTCATTGTGTATAAATTCGTATGTCTGAAAAGTAGAGAGAAATCATTATCAACCCTGATTTTTTTTTGTGTATCGATACCCACAATCACTCAAGAACGAAAAGTCCAAGAAATATATTTAATCTAATGAGATCAGGAACGAGGCTTGATGAATCCGGTGGAAGATGGAATCCTTTGAGCATGATGGTTATTTTTCAAAAATAAAAATTTTTCATCATGGTTGTTAATTTATTCTATTTTGATCATGAAACGTTTCGGCTTCAACTTGACGCCATCTTCAGTCTGCAATTACATTCAACATTAATTACATTAAATTTGATAATATTATACTGTGTGAGTTAAGGCAAGACGACGGATGGAATAGGTAAAAAATTCCATCTGTCGTCTTGCCTTAACTCACATAGTATATCAACTTGTATCATTGTTGTCAAGTCAAGTTGGTGTATAACCTAAAGCGAATTCAATTGTTTTCTAATATGTAAAAGAACTTAAATATTTAACATGGATAAGAAAAAAATCCTAATATTGAATATCATTTGAATGTCATGACATTTATATAAGCATGTTAAAAAATAACCATACTTCATTGAAATGTATTATGTAATCATGTAATTCATTAACATTCATGTCATGACATTTATAATGTTTGTGAATTATAAGATATAAATTATCAAATTTAATGTAATGTAATGTTGAATGTAATTGCAGACTGAAGATGGCGTCAAGTTGAAGCCGAAACGTTTCATGATCAAAATAAAATAAATTAACAACCATGATGAAAATTTTTTATTTTTGAAAAATAACCATCATTCTCAAAGGATTCCATCTTCCAACGGATTCATCAAGCCTCGTTCCTGATCTCATTAAATAATATACGAATCATTAAAAGTACTGTCCTAAATATTTAATCTACTTGTGTGTATGTTTATTTGCATCAAGCAGAGGACAACTTCTTTGTTTCTCTTTATGATTCAACAACTCTGCTAATCTCGGTAAAAAAAAATGAAAGTTCAAAATGTTTGTATGTCATTTCTATAAAGTCAAACTGGTTAATTTTGGGTTCTCTATAGTTTGAGATCTCTGGTTTCAAAAATGGAGAAATTATTATTATTATTATTATTAATATAAAAATTTTTAATGGTTTTATTGAAATTTTAAGCTGTTTTTATTATGTGTATAATGGTCTTTTTTGCACTGGCGGACAATTTTAGACTTTTAAGACTCCACCCTCTCTTCTTCTGTAATGCAAGATTTTCTCCCGAAGAGAAGACGCTGAATCTTTTTGGTGCACCACTTCTTTTTGATTTGTGAATATATAACAAATTTAAAAATATTTCCATTACTTGTGAATTTTGTACTAATGTCTCCTTAAAGTATTTTCACAAAAAATAGTTAAACGAGACGAATTTTGATAAATGCTGTATCCTGAACTTGAACTTGATGCCCACCCAACCAAACTCGATCGTTACACGTCAACCAATCTCCGCTATTGTTTTTATTATAAAATACAATATGGAAAAATGTTTTATTTTTATTTCAAAAACAAATTCTCTATTTATACCGAGTTTATTTAATTTTACTATAAACTCAAACAACAAACATCAAATTAAAAATGTTCAATAAAATTAAATATTCATCAAAATATGATTTGATTAAAAAAATAAAATTATTCTTTGCTTGGTATTTAAAAATGGAATTCATATAAAATAACAACACAGTTAAAATTAACAATTCAACTTTTTGTTCCCTCTAAATGAGTTTTTCTTTTGTCTTAAACCTTTCTAAGCACTATTCACACTCACTATTTATTACTTTCATTTGTATATAATAAGTTAAGGGAAAGGCATAATCAAATCAAAATTTTCAAATTTTCTAAATTTGTATAATATGTTAAACATTAGAATCATCCCATCGGATCTCTATAATATTGTTTTTTTGATAGGCGCCCAGAGCAACTTCAAAACCTCATAAAGTAAAAGGTATTCACCACATCGCTTTAACCAAAGTCAAAAATTATAGTATTAATTTATATGTCCATTTTTAAGAACTGATAAACCAGAGCCCCAAAAGACTATCTATCCATAGCGTATCATAATGAATTCTCGAATTTAGAAAACGCGGTGTTGGTTTATAGTGAAACATTATTAAAATTATATTAGATTAGAGTTGGTGGTGTTTCACAAGGAGAAAAATCTCGCTCCTTGTGAAACAGCACCAACTCCAACCTAATATAATTATAATGAATTCTTATGCGATAAATTATTGTTTTCAGCCAGACGCCAAAGTCAGCTTCAAAGGGTCATAAAGTAAAAAGTATGGCCAGGGGTGGGCTAACGCCCAACCAGAATTGTTCTCGCACAAACTTTTGGATTTGAAACTTAAGCTATCTGGAGACTAGAAAAAGGATCTCGAGATTTTGGATAAAATCAAAAAAGCGGATGTTGTTGTTTACTTGAAGATTTTTGATATGTTTTAATAATCGGTACACTTATCAAATATCTTAAATTCTTCAAAGAGTAGGTTGGTAGATTAGAATCAAAGGAGGAGATTACATTATTCATGTCACAAAAAAAATTAATTCCCTTATAAGAGGAGTCGCAGAACTTAGGGATTTGAAACTTAACCTATCTTGAGGCTTGTAAAAGTATTCCAAGATTTTGCTTAAAATCAAAAGCTCGGAAGTTCATGTTTTACTTGAGGATTTTTGGTATTTTACAATTTCGTCTTTTTTTCTAGTTTTCTCAAAACGGCTTGGAGGAAAACCCAAATTGAAAGAAAATTGCTACGATGATTTCAAATAAAGGAGAAACTAATGTGAAAGTCGTTTGGTGCCCACACTAGTTGATTATAAAATATTTCTTTCAAGAGATCACATTTAACTAAATCATTTTGTAATTTTAATTATATTTTATTTTTATATTGTTTTGTAATTAATAAAAAGTTGGTCACAGTCATAGACGGACGGGGTGTGCATTTCCAGAATATTTTTTCAATGAGCTCGTTTTATTTCTATATTATTTTTAATTAATATTTTAATTTTTAATAATGCATGTATTTTTTTCAATTTAAAATTCTTTACTTAGAATACAAATTTGTTATTTTAACTAAATAACTCAATATATCGATCTAACTTGTCTCCGACTCTAAAAAATGGAATATTGTTTTAAATTCTTTATTTGACAGTTTTTTTTAATGAAAAGGCGGTTCGTTGTGGTTGCTAAGGTGCTATCATTTCCACCAGACTTCTTTTCAATATTCATTATGTTTTTAATTTCTCTTCAAAAATATGTGAGAGAAAAAGAGAAAGACAAGCTTCTTCTTAGCTACCTCAAGGAAGATTTTAATTGAAAATTAATTGCTTTTGCGCCACAAAATATGTCGATTCTTTATAAGTGAAGAAAAAAAATTTCAAAACAAGAAAAAATGTAAAATATAATATGAAGTTCAATATTAAAATGGATTTTTTTAATTAGAATTTCCATTGATTGAGCTTAAATTCGATTTTAGATAATTCTATTATTTTGTTTCATTTATTAGTATAAGAGTGCGTTTAAATTAAGACTTCAAAAGAGCAGCTCACAAAACAGAATATTTATATTTTACTTTATTTATTTATTTATTTTATTTTTAATTAATATTCATGAAATGGCTTTAATAGATCTTAGTATTATCTTAAATGTTAAGTTCTATTAAATTTAATTTGGCTTCTTCAAACTATCCTTAAGATTGTAAAATCAAAGATGATGAATAAAGACGTTGACTTCCATACTAGACAAGGGTTAAGAAAATTAATACTTCGATTTTCTTCCGCCTTGTCGGTGCTCTGCTAAAAAGCGTAACTTGTCTCTCCTCCAATGAAATCACTTAAAATATACATAGATTTTTTCACCTTGCTAGTATCGTCGCTCTGATTGTTTATCGGGTAGATCTAACTTGAGCGCACCGTAAACCAAGAAATGTTTAATCTAATGAAATTTTAAAAATCTCTCCTTTTGGCTGTTTTTAAATTGAAAATCATCATAAATCAGACACATACACAGAAATTTTTCAGAAGGGAGTGGAGGAAGTAAATTATCTCCAAGGAAAATTGTAGTTGTGAGCCTTTCAGCTAGACTCGGTATTATCATTAGAAACACAACGGCTCTATACCTCTGAGGTCATAAAAGAAGATAAAGTGAACGAATATTGCCATACAAAAATGGCTTGTAGATCTGGCACGTGATTTAAAATCCTTGGTCGTGACCGATAACATAAGATTAAATAATATCAAGTCTTCCATTCCGAATGGGAGAAATCGTTTGATGGTGACCGATTTTTTAATGTACTATATTTGAGACAACAAATTATTTGTTGAATGTTTGAAAGAGGAAAACATGGGAAATTAGACCTGTTTTTGAATCACAATAAGAAAAAACATAAAATTTCATGTTTTGAGGAAATTTAATCAATTTCATAATCTCGATTTGCCTCTTTTGTAAAGCCCCCTATCAAATTCATGAATCTGTTTATTAATAAATTCATCGCCCGAAAATGATCTCCTTTCTCTTAATGCTAATGCATGGAAATCATTTCCATAAATGTTCATTTTGATTTAATATTGATACATAATGGTTTCTAGCAATAGATCATGATTTTAAATTTTTGGAATTAAACTTTTTATCCCTATACATAATAGTAAAACAATATATAAATATAATTTCTAAAAGGTTATTCATTAAATTCTCCTAGGGAAAATTTAAAAAACTTTAAACAATCTGGTATTTATCTAAATTTGCATTTCTCTGAATTTATTAAATAGGCTTTCGTTAATTCTAAAAATTCATTTTAATTCTGGCAACAGGAATTCGAACTTTTAATTAAATAAGTAATAATATGATAAATACTACTACAGTATTATACCTCTCATGCTGAATCATTTTACCTGGCGTCTCGATTTTCATCCATATTGGCATCTGATATGATATACCTACTTATAGTGAAAAATTTATTGTTTGTTATTAAAGAAATCTTGAAAAAATGTTATTAATTTTTAATAAATAAATGCTATTCTTTTATATATATAAAAACCAATCGTCAAACTCTTATTAAAACACCAAACGTTTCGGGAGAATTAAAAAAACGTTATTAATAAAATACAAATTTGTAATTATTTATATAATAACAATCAATAAATATTTTTCGATTCTCTCGAAATGTTTGAAGATTGTTTTTTATAAAAGATTTGTAGATATTTTTATATAGGGTTAAGTTTGTTCAGGTGAGATGCTCTGAGCTAAAAACATTATTTCCAGTTAATAATTCAACTTATTAATTAAGAAATAATTTGCCAGTTTATCCATGTGCCTTCTAATCATCATTCTGATGGAACGCTATCTGGAAATGGATCAAATCAGTAGAGACATAACCAGAATTTTTCTTAGGGGAGGATGCAAGGAAATTTATTTAAAAAAAACAATAAAAAACTTCCTATACCCATGATAACTCAAGAACAGGATATCGTAGAAAGTTCTATCATTCTGGTAACAAAAGAGCTGATAAGATTTTGGAATTGCTAGCTCCTGCCTGATTTTTGCGTTCAAAAGTTCATAATTTTTATTTTTTTATTTTTTAATGATTTTTTTGAGATTTCACTCTTCCTAGTTGAAAAAACATAAGCTCATTGAACTATATAGTAAATATATACTCTAACCTAACATTATCCTATACAGAACTATAGTCTGTTATGATAATTACCTATTTAAATGGATAGTCAATTCAGTATCTATAGATTCGAGAGGCAGCTTACGAGCAAATACTTGAGAGACGACATTATGATAGAAATATTAATAATAGCGTACCTATTTATTATAAGTGGAAGCATTGTTTCCAATTCTCTTCATAAACAAGATACCTATTGAGATTGAATTTTGTGGAATGTGGAAATTTGCTCTTTGTAATTTAATTTAATTATTTTATCTTGTAATTCAATGGGTTCTAGAGAAAACAATTAAATCAGTCAGTCGAAAAATATATAATTAAACAAATTGCATGGGAATCAGATATTTGGATGAATTAAGATATTACTCGGCGCGATCTACAGGCGAAGCCAACTGCATTAAATTCAGTCAATTTTTTTTTTTTTTTTTTTTTTTTTTAATTAAGTTGTTTTATTTAACAGTCATTTGACTGAAACGTTTAAAAAATTCTCAAAGATGCTTTTTTGTCTGTTTAAATTACGATACCTAAGAAAACGTTAGAAGCTAGAAGAAAACTCGTTCTGGTGCCAAATTTGTAAATCCAAAACAAAGAACTGATTAATTTTGGACTTTTTGCCTCTACAAACTCCAGTTGAGGAACATCGAATTGCTATATCATCATCATCAAATGATTTTAGCTATTAGGTCATTCAATAAGTCCGTAGGATGACACATAGATGGTGTTACTAGAATTTTTCTATATGATTTTTATTTAGTACTAACCTTTAAACGATACGTGTACAAATTTTACAGCAATCTGACTATTGATTCGTGAGTTATAGCATTTTGTGTGAAGCAACATTTGTTATCGAAAAAAAGAGAATTTCGAGTTTCAATAAAGCATTGCTTTTTGATGGAAAAAAATACAGTGGAAACCAAACAATGGCTTGATAAACATTAACCGAACTCTGCTCCATCGAGACAAATGGTAGAGAAGTAGATTGCTGAATTTAAACGTGGTCGTACCAGCACAAATAATGCAGAGCGCAGTGAACGCCCAAAAGAGGCTGTTATTCCAGAAAACATTAAAAAAATCCTCAAATTGGTTATGAACGATCGCAAATTGAAGGTGCACGAGCTAGCTGACATTGTAAAGATATCAGATGATAGTGTTTTTACCATTTTACACGAACGTTTGGGTATGCGAAAGCTCTGTGCAAAGTGGGTGCCGCGTGAGCTCACAGTCGACCAAAAACAACAACGAATTGATGCTTCAGAGGGGTGTTTGGCGCTGTTAAACCGCAATAAAATGGAATTCTATCGTCGATATGTGACAATGGATGAAACATGGCTTCACTATTACACACCAGAATCCAAAAGAAGTCCAATGATCAAGTAATCGCTGAAACTGAGGCCTATTTTGAAGAGAAAGAGAAATCGTACTATAAAAGTGGTATCGAAAAGTTGGAAATTCGTTATACTCGTTGTATCGCCCTCGAAGGCAACTATGTTTAATAATAAAATCGAGTTTTGTCAAAATTTTGTTTTTTTCTTACTTATCCTACGGACATATTGAATGACCTGTTAATTAGCTGATTGAAATCCGGCATACAAGTTTTTATTTAAAATTGCACCTCTCACTCTGCAAACTCCAACTCTTCGAGGATAAATAAATTCCTGGAAATCTATTTTGGGTCGTCCTCTGCTACGTCTGTCATCCGTCATTCTTCCCACATGTTCTCCCTATTCTCTCTCCTTCTCACATCGATCCAATCAACCACTGTTGAAATTTTCGGAAAGCATTTCGAGTCTTTAAAATTTTTTCACTTTTTCTCTATATTGCTTTTAAAATTTTCATTATTAGTTAAATTTTTAAAAAAAAGATATTTTTGTCAAAATACCAGATAATATTATTTTTTAAAAACTTAAATACTGATGGAAGGGCGATATTATACTTTCTTCACTATATTGCTTCTCTTCTTCTTCATCTTTATAGGCTTCCGTCTCTTTTTCCAATAGAAAAAAAATATTGACATAAGTTGATTCATTGTTAGAGTTCGTGACTGTGATGAAACTGTATTAGATGAAGGAGGAGGTTATCAGCCTACTTTCATTCTGAAACTTTTGGGTCCAGGCAGGTTATAAATTTACATGAAGCTAAAAATTTTATTTTTGACAAGGCTTGGTTCGATCACATATGTGTACCGCATTTTGTGTATAACTCCTAATTAACTGAAGATGGCAAAATAAATTCAGGCCGAAACGTGTTATTAAAGGTGTTTTATTGTACCCAGTGATTCCATCTTTGGCTGATACCTCCTCCTTCATCTAATAAGTTGATTCATGCGACATCTTTCCATCTCTTTTTAGGACCTCCTCTGCTACGTCTGCCCTGTGGTGGATTTTCTTTTTTTTAATGAAAATGATGAGAGAAGGAGTTACACCAAAAAGGTGCAACCCCTAAAGGCCTGGGTCGGCCCCTCCATCTTGAAAAGAAGAAGAAAGTATTTTATGGGCTGGGCGGGGGTCGAAGGTATCTGTGGATACGGGTCATAAATAGGTGAAGGTTATAAGTCGCGATAAAGATGGTGGCAGGGAGCGAGTTCCAGTCTCTGGAGGTCATAGGGATAAAAGAGTTAGCGAAAGCGCCTGTTCGATTTTTATCCAATTTGACAGCGAAGGGGTGCTGAGCGTTCGAAAACCAAGGTGTTTCTCGTAAAGAGGGCTTTAGGGGGGATAATTGATTTCAGCTCGACTGAACAGACACCGTGATATAGTTTCTGTAGTACAGGAAACGGTTCTTCGGTGAGCCAGGGAGTCGAGTGAGTTGGTTAGAGCCGGCTCTCCTATTAGTTTAATTGCTCGCTTCTGAATTGCATCTAGTGTGGCAAGAGAATGGCTTGGAGGCCCCTCTCCACAGATGAGAGCCATATTCGAGATAGGGACGAATTTGAGCCTTATACAGTATAAGAAGTTGACTGGGAGTATAATAGCGTCTAGACTCTAGACCTAAATAGGAGGACAAGCTTGCGCGCTGCAGCTTTAGCAGTGGTTGAGATATGGTCATTCCATGAAAGGTCAGACCCTAGAGTTACGCATAGTATTTAAATTTTATCCCTAAATTCTAGTGAGTTTGAGTCGAATGCTATATTTGGGAGGTTTCTGTCGACATAAGGCAACACTGAGTTTTCACTGGATTGAAGTTAACTAAGTTTTGGGATCCCCAGTTTTTCATGATTTTTGGAAACCGATCATCCGGCATTCTCCCCACTTGTTCTTCCCCTCTCCTCGTATCGATTCAATCAACTATATATTGAATCCCGCTTAGTTCTCTCATATGTATGCTGCGATATTTATCCCTTAATGTTTTCCCGTTTATAGTCCTTACTATTCTCATCTCTGTTGTTCGGAGAAGTTGTTGGTTGGGAATTGTTGATGATCTGGTTTCTGCTGAATATTTAAGCACTGGGCCTACGCAGGTCTTATAAATTCGCACTTTGCTTTTTGCTGACATATATTTACTTTTAATACAGAAACCATATACGGTAGACAGCCATCTATCCGTTCCCCTTTTCTTACTTGGGTATTAACCTCTTAGTTGAGGTCTCTGATGGATGCCGACATTTTCCCTCCCAACTTGTTAAATTTTTCGACTTGATCTCTTATTATATTTTCAGTTTGATTTCACACGTAATATGTTCTTTCGATATCACAAGACATTTACACGTTTTCTCTATACAATTTATTAAATGTTTCACTTTAAACTGTCACCTTGCTCACTGAATGAAAACAAATTATCAAAATAAATTTATTTAATTAGCATTAAATTTTAAATTCTTAATATTATTTCTTCAAGAAACTTTTCTATTTTAAGAATACAAAAAAATTGACATTGATATAATGTAATCCTCACTTTGCAATAATAAAGCTTGACAATTATTCTTTCTTTAAATTTCTAAATTATATATTTTACATTAAATGATATAAAAATTTAAATTAGTTTTTTTTGCTATAAATCATAATCGGTTTATCCCACTCTTCTCACCAGCTTTATATTTAAATAAGTTTTTGCAAAAAGTCCATTTCCCAAGGAAATTAATGTTGTCAATCAAGACGGATTGTCAAGAGAACCGCGATTGATTAAACATGAAAATGAGCAGCACTGATCGCGCATAATCTAGTTTGTTAATAGCATATATCATGGAAATTTATATACAATATAGGTACATATATATAATATATTGTTAAACTGTGTGTGTATAGAGATTGATTTAAATCTCAATTTGACACTTGCAATCACGTTTCATCCCGAATATAAATACCATTAGTCGTTGTAGTTATCTATAAATCAAAGACTTTTTAACCAAACCTGTGGCTTCATTTTCTTTATCTAATTAGATTTTTAAATTTGCTTGTTTAATAAATTCATTGGCTGCCAATTTTTTAATAAATTCAATTCAATTTATTCTTCGAGGAGAGTAAGTGAAATACGATTAAGACTAACGAGTGTTTAATTATTCTCAGTAGAGAGGGTGTGGGTGGCTCAATGGAAACAAAGCTTTCCTAAATTCCAGCTGATTAAATGCAGATTTAATTCCGCTTCATTTATCCATATTCTTTTTTTATACATTTCACCTGTAATTAAAGAAATAAATATCCATGAATCATGAAGTAAATGGAAACAGTATAATTCACTAAAAGACTTAATGAGATTTAAATAACGAAAAAATAGTGCAACACCATATGAAGATTAAACATGTAGTATAACTTTTTGGATTATTTCATCATTTTCTTTTTTTTTCTTTATGAAATTCAAAGTGTTGCTGAAAATAAATTAATAAAAAATTTATTTTGAAATTAAATTTATTTCTATTATATGGTAGTAGAAAATTTTCACAAAAACCTGTCTAATGATTTTTCTTGAATTCATTTGTGATTACCAAGAACAAAGTGTATTGTGATTGGAATTAATGAGATCAATAAAAACTAAACTTAGGCAGGTATCGGCTAAAAATAATATAGCAACGTCTTGGTCTATAGTTTGGTATAAACGACCTGTGTGTGGCGACTGCAGTTTTTCCACAAAAGTTTTATTTATTTATTTATTTTGAAATCTTCGGAGTCAGAATGCGACAAAATTACAAACCGGCCGGGACGTCGGGTCTTGACCCTAAAATCGGGACGTTTGGCAGGTCTATATAGAGATAATCTATTGTATGGATGCAATTGGTAGATTTTTTTCTAGAAATAGGTAAGTATATTTTGTGATCGATTTGGATTAAGAGTTAATGTATATTTTTATTATAAGAAATGAGTTTTTGTTCTATATATTATAAAACCGAAACGTCAAAAATCGAATGTAGAATGGTTATTCCTCGACTGTTAAATGAGAATCAATCATTATTTTTGAATTAAAGTCAACATGAACTGCAAATTGCAAGTGATATCTGATTAATAATAAAGAAATAAACATATTAATATTTCAAATCAATTTGGATAAAGTTTAGCAATGATCTGTTGAAGCTTATTTTTTAATTTTTGTTTTTAAATGTACTTTAAAAAAATAGATAGTTTTTTTTAAATCTTTGTTGCATTATTAAATTCTTCTCCAACGATAATGTGGTTGGAACTTTATTATCTATGCTATTAAGAATGAATGGCACTCAAAAATCTGACAAATAGGGCCGCCAACACATGTTTAGTTTGCTAGTTTAGTTCTTTTATTGTTTGTCAAGCTATGTTGGCTTACCTGAATTTTTTTTTAGTTTTTCCTGAATTTTCCAATTTTCCGGGCAACTTTTCCAATTTTTTTTTTACCTGAATTGGACTATTACGAACATTTAAAAAAAATTAGCCAAATCGGTCCAGGCATTTGAGAGATCTGCGCTCACAAAGAAAAAGAAATTCATTTTTATTATATAGATTAGTTGACTTTCTTTAGAAACTTCTAAAAAAGGATTCATCCTTTAAATAAGATCAAGTTATCCCTTTAAGATGACGGAGCAAGGTACGAAACAAATGGTAATCTGATGGCGCAAGGTGATTAAGGAAAACGAGAGAAGCCTTCTTGCCAAGTTGCTTCTTTAAATTCATAAAGCATGATAGCGCGAACGAAAACACATTAACAACCTTGACTTCAAACTTATGAATTTTTAAATTTGTTGTCAATGAGTTAATAATGGCTTTTAAATATATGCGAAAAATGTATAATGAAATTTATTAACATCAATTCGAGTAGTCAATAAACAAGTAATTAATACAGCTCTGTTCTCATTTATCTGTATGATTTAAAAATAATTAGCTTACACATAGGTCAATTATTGAATTTATAAACATTATTTACATTCTTTTATATTTTTATCATTTCATATGATATTGATATGTGTGTAAGTATTGCATTCATCTATCGAATGTTCCTCTTCAAGGGTATAAAAGCTATTTTCACTTTGTTCCTTTTAGGTGAAAGTAACGAGATTGAAATTAGAAAAAAAAAGGTTTTTCAGTTCTCAAAAACCAAAAAGCCATCAAAAATTCAGTGATGGGAGCATGGGTTTGTCTATGTACAGTGTACATTGTATGATAAGAAGCATAACAACGAAATTAGAACCTTAATTTTATACTTTATAGTGGTATATACTAGGTGTACAAGCGCGAAATGAGGATTTGGGAAACGGATGACGTACCAATTCAGTGTGTAGCATAAAGATTTGACATAGATGGCACTTTGTTGTTCATCAACAAGTGTCAAACGCGCATAAGTGATAAATTGAAAAAATGTTTGCATAGTATTGTTTTGCTATGTTCAATATGTCGAAATTTGGCCAAATAAAGAGCATTTGCGGACAGCATAAATTTTTTGTTTTCATTCGAAGAGTAGTGCTGCTGAATCATTCCGAATGGTTCGAAAAGCTTATAGTGAACATGCTCCATCGCAAGATACGTGTGAAAGATGGTTTCGGCGTTTCAAAAATGGTGATTTTGATATTGCAGGCATGGAAAATGGAAAACCGCGAAAAGGTAAGAAGATGTAGAATTTCAAGCATTGTTGGACGAAAACGATTGAAACGGTTAATACCAAACGCTACCAACAACAATTGATTGATTTGAACAATTCGCTGCTCATAAAACGATCAGAATAACAAAAAAGATAAAATAAAGTCATTTTTCTTCATCACAATTCTCCATCATATACGGAAAAACCGGTTTACGAGACGTTGGAAGCACTCAGCTGGGACATTCTACCCCCATGCGGCTTACTCACCAGACTTTGCTCTTTCCGATTACCACTTGTTTGCATCGATTGGTCACGTACTTACTGAGCAGCGCTTTTGTTCGTACGAAGATGTGAAAAATTGCTCGATGAATGGTTCGCAGCAAAAGGGGAAGTTTTTTACTAGCGAAGTATTCACAAATTGCTCGAAAGATGGGAAAGATGTATATCAAGCGATGGAGAATACTTTGAATCAAGCACTTTTTATGATTCTTCAGAATTTAACATGTTTTTTTGGAAAAAAAATCCCTATTTCATACTTGTACACCTGGTATTTTTTGGTTTTCTCGATTTTCTCAAATAAAGCTCTTACGATTTTTTTTTAATGAGTGTGTGCTTATTAAGTGTAGACTTTGGCTCTTAGGCTAATTGTATGATAGTATCATAAAGATAAACAAAAAGGTTGTAGTATGTACCTATTATAGCAGGGGTGGGCTCTCATGAGCCCAGAGAGTGCCGCGGTTTTTTACATTTTATAAAGAGCCACACGTAGGTATACAAAATCAATTTTTTTTATTTAATGTATGGTAATTTCATATATTGTAAGAACATAAGAATACATAAAAAATATAATTATGAAAAAGAAAATAATTATTTCAAAATTTTAGTAATAAAATTCGAATTTAATAAAAATCAAATATAACAAAAAAATATTTTTTTTTGTTTTGTTTTTATTATGAAAAGAGAAAGATAAAAATTAAATTTAAAGTTTTTGTGCCGAGAGTAGCAGAATTTTTATATATTGAAGGAGACAATAAAAGAGTGCGTCTTCTGCGGAATAAATAAAATTTATAATTCCAGCAGAAGACACACTCTGTTATTGTCTCCATCAATTAATTGTTTATTCTGGAGTGTATTCAGCATCTTCTTCAATTACTGCTTCCCATTTGCTTGTCAGACAGTCGATTCCACGGGCAAAGAAATTGCTGTTCTTAGAGGCAATCCATGCTTTAACATCGGTCACCAAGTCATTCAAATTGTCGTAAATTTTATTCACCCGCCAGTTTTTCAGTGATCGATTGACGTGGTAGTCTGTGTCGATCCTCGGTCGGTGAATATTGCGGATGTGGGAGCAGCCCCATCCCTTATTAGCAAGGATTGCTCGTTTCTTTGCAGCAATTCGGACGCGATCGGCTTTGTTTTTGTCAGAGAGTTCATGAGGGGCGTATCCAGCCAATTTTCATACCTTTCCAGGTTTTTTGAGACTACGAAAGATCGTTGAGTGGTCGACGTTGAAGTTTTCAACCAGCATTCGAGTTGTCAGGCTTTCGTCCCCGATGGTGAACCTCCTCCTGGATTGTCCTCCAAACTGGTATTACCTGATTTGAAATGTGCAAATCACTCCCGACATTGTTTTTTGCTAATTGTCCCTTCGCCAAAAAGTTCGTTAAGATCGCGAAATGACTGTGCTTTCTTCCTATCTTCATTTCGTAATGGTACAGCATAATATGAGGAATATGAATATGATTTTCGATACGCATTTTTATAAAATGTATAATAAACATTAAATTTTAATTTGTTGTGTTGTTTTAATTGTTTAATTAATGAATCAAGGCCTAGGCTGCGAATAATGAACGAGGAGAGGATTAAAAAGAAATTCCATAATTCATATAGACAAAAGGTATTAGTTTGGGATCAGGGATCAGTAGCTTAGTGGATATAGGAGTTAAAACTCTTATGACAAAGCATTGCAGTACACATGCAAAGATCCCGGGTTCGAGCCCCGGCTGATCCTTTTGTCTGTAATAAAAATAAACTTTTCTTCGTTCCCTAAATTTAAATTAAATTTTAAATTTCATTCATTTTTAACAATTAAGATTTCTACCCCTGCGGATGCAGCCGGTCAACCAGAGCGCTCTATTTGAATGCATATCTTACCACTTTGCAGGCGTCATTTGTATCTTTTTATTCAGTCTAGCGTACAAAGACGATCGTATTCGAAAATCTTTGGTCAAATTTTTAAAATTTGGCATAAAATTAGTTAAAGTTGTCAACTGAGAACGAGGTTTCGACTTCAAGAACTTTATTGTCGAGTACAATGATTCACAGGAATATGATGTACCAAAAAATGGAAAATAGACGAATATCTTTCTTTAAGTTTGGATATTTTGATTCAGGCACGAGTTTCCAAAATTCAATCAAAGAAGAAACCTTATCCAGCATTTGCAATACCTCATCTTCTTTCATCTTTAATAACTCCAATTTCCAAGCCGCTTTTTCACTAAGTATTATTTCAGAAATTGGAAATTCATCTTCAATAATGTTCACAACAAATGTAAATGTAGATTTAAAATTTTTCAAATCTTCAAACCTATATTTCAAATTTGCTTTCAATTCTTTCAATTTTTCTTTATATTCATCTAACTTTTCTTCTTTGATATTAATTACATTACAAAAATAAAAATAAAATTTTAATTGGATCCGCACTTGACTCAACGGAGAGACGCATTTGTCCACCGTTCTACTATAGTGTGTGCTTATTAAGTGCCTTAAATTCTTCAAAGAGTATAAATTTTATTTTGATTGTAATTAAGAAGAGGACTTGTTCGGGTTTGTCGAACTAAAGACTAACAATTTATTTTTATTTTTTTTTGTACTATCATTTTTATGCTTTTTAATAAACATACAATGCATTAAAGGAGAGAATCGAATTGTTGAAGGCTATATTATTTAGAAAATAAATATATTGTTTAAAAACATTTCATTTGATTAATAGTATTTTTAAGGCTAATTATTATACCTATATATATTATTTGGAAGTTGAAGGTGCATTAGAGTCAAAAATTTTATATTAAATTTAGTTTTTGATAATCAGATTAAATTTTAAATATTTATTTTAATATTTTTACTTTAATTTCTTAAAATGAATTATTTATATGTGCTGCTGTAAACGATTATTATTTAAAAAAAAATGTATATTATCAAGCATTAGGAGAAATTCCAATTAATCCCGTGATACTCTGGTTTTAATTAATACTTTTATATGAAAATTCGTTTAATGAGACCATTGGGATTCCATCGTGAAAATTTCCACCTGTTCTTAAAATATGTTTAGCTATTAAGTACCTACATTAAAATTCATTTTTATACTTGAAAATGATATTATTCAACTTTTCCTCTTAATTTATATAAATTTAATAAAAATCACGAAAAAATAATTGAAAAAAAAGACTTAATGACCTTGACTCCAATTACTAATTTCTTATTATTATTCGTTCCATATTATCTTATCTTATCTTATATTATTAAATGAGCAATTCTTGTATATATATACAATCGGGTTCTCGAAAACGGCTCTGACGATTTCCCTAAAAATTGGTGTACTTATCAAGTATCATGAGTTATTAGTTGTGTCAAATTTTTAATCCGATTGAAATAAAAGAAGAGGGTGTAAATTAGTCATGTCGCAAAACAAATATCTGGGGGCACGGCAGTGCCCCAGCCAAGTTCGATTCGAGCGGGGATGTGTGCACTGCCAGACTACACTTTACAGGAAAAAACTCAGGCCATTTTGACGCCTCTGCGGATATTTGGCATACTGGTATAGCTGACACATTAATAAAGGAGGAAATTGAAAAATCGAAACTTTTCCTTCTTCAGGGCCCGAAATGAAGGGGTTAAATTTATAGGATAAATCCAACTTACAAAAAGAAGTGAAATCTCAACAAAAAACTTGTGTAAAAAAAGGCCAAGTTTGATTAATAAAATCTGTTTGCCAAAAAATGTAGTGAGATCTAATGTGTTGCCAAGTTCAACATCATCAATTTATTAAATGAGTCGAGAATACATTAGTATCTTCAATTAAAACGCATGTTTTTCATTTCACATGTCCCTCTATTTTTTTATTGGTTTCACATTTTTAGTTGAAATTATTTTCATAAAACTTGGCTTTTACGCATTATTATGTATGTCACGAATTACTAGTTACCATGTCATGGGATCTTAATAAGAGGGGAGTGGTGGAGGCCCTAGCAAACAATAATAATAATAATTTAATGCGTAAAAGTCAAGTTTTAGGAAAATAATTTCAACTAAAAATGTGAAATCAATAAAAAATATAGAGGGACATGTGAAATGAAAAACATGCGTTTTAATTGAAGTTACTAATATATTCTCGACTCATTTAATAAATTGATGATGTTGAACTTGGCAGCACATCTCACTACTTTTTTTGGCAAACGGATTTTATTAATCGAACTTGGCCTTTTTTTACACAAGTGTTTTTGTTGAGATTTTAATCTTTCATATCTCGTATTCGGTAAGTCGCAGAGTCTTGAAATTTGAAATTTAAGTTATCTAGAGGCTACAAGAAGTATCACAAGATTTTGGATAAAATAGAAGTACCGGAAGGCAGATTCCGAGAGAACATTTTTTGAACCCACAAGAGTTTTTCAGAATGCATTGAATATAAATGGTGATAGGTCAAGAAAAACTTTGTTGAAAACCGATTCGACTATTTTGTTATATATTTGTCTGGTATATCCATCAGCGTGAAAACATGTCAACTCCAACACAACCATCATATATTAATGAATAATTAAAAATAGGCAGCTGTTTAAAAATAGAGGAATCAAAATAAGCTTCTCCCAGCGTTTCAATATCATTTAGCAAAGTTGTACATTCTATATTAGAATCATTAGCATAGCCATTCCACATACAGGCCAATTAAATTCGAAATAGTTCTTGTGATTTTGGAATGTCAGAATGCTCCTTCTGTTGTAGAACAATGATATTCATTCCAGGAATATTTTAGAACCCAACGAAATTTTATTCTTATATTATTATAACATTCAAGGTATATTAATCCTTAACTAAAATTATTTGCAAGTAAAATACAATTTTTTTTTACTATTCTAAAATATAAAAGTAAAAAATAATTTCTAGCTCTTAGTTCATTAATTTATAAGCTTAATAATAATTAGATACATTTTAATAAATATTAATATTTACAATATAATATTTCTATAAATCAAGTATATAATGACCAATATAACAAAAAGGAGAAATTTTCTAATCAGGGTTTAATTTCTAAAAAAAAGAACCGGAACGTTTGAAAAAATTAGTTTTAATTAATATTCTTTAACACTCATAGTACTTGATTTAGTAAAAAAGAACCGGAACGCCGTTCCGCGACGATCCTGTCGAAATCAATACCTGATTTTAATAAATATGTACAACAAATTAGCTATTATTGGCTTACTCTGCTATACTAGTCTGTATAAGTGCCTACTAGTTGCAACATGTTTCGGCATATTATAAATAAAGCCTCGGGGTGCGGATCAGACTTAGAGCTTATTTGTTCAACTCACATTCTACATCGAGGTGTTGAACTCTAGAGATTAAGTAGAGAGTATTAGTACTCAATTGCTCTAGAATTGCCTATTTTGTTCATTTCCAAATATTAATATTTAATAGATTTTTTAATGATCAAAACTCAAGACTATTTCAAACTAGTCGAAACACGCATGGACAAGTTGAGACGTGTTGGGGGATTAGGTTTCAAAAAAATATTTTCTGGAATATTTCGAATTATTTATTTTCTCTGATGAAAAAATATCAATTACGTAAAAAATAAATATCGATTTATAAGATACATATTATTTTCATTTGCTTTTAACTGAAAACATTTCCTAGAGTTCAAAATTCCAATCTTGAAAGGTTTTAGTTAATGAGCTGAAAATGGTACGCAACTATGTATTTTGCATTACACTACACCAAATTTTAGCTTTTTATCTGAAAACTTTTCCCAATTATATATATTTTGCATGACTGTAATATTTTTCATGATTATTTTTTTTTTTTTGCTTTTTAAGAAAAAAATAAAATTCATTTGATTGAAGAGTTAAAAATATATAATTATAAAATGTACCGATGAAATAATAAAATTTCAATAAATAAACACAAATTTATTAGCTAGTCTTAGTTGAAAATTTTCCATTGAGAAAGGGAAAAATTATCCCGACATTTTTGGGTTTGATTAAACGTTTAAAGATTTGTATTTATTTTAATAATCAATTTTTTTTTAATATTATCAGCTATCTTTTTTGATCAACAAAACCGGTAGAATTGGTATATTTTATATGCGGCCCGGGACAATGTTTTCCTTCAAATGTGGTCCGTGTAAGCCAAAAGGTTAGACACTCCTGCTCCAGAGTTTGAACTTTGAGAACTTAAAAGTTTATGTAAAATAAGAAAGTAAAAAATATAAAACTATTAACCATTGCAGTGCGTGATTTCTAATCTTGTGGAGAGCATAAGATCTATTTCTTGCTAGAAAAAAAAAATAATTTTTAATGTTTTTAAATTAAAATTTTATAATTAGAATTATAAATTATTATTTGAAATTAAACATAAAAATAGAATGATCTTCTCCAGAGCAAAAACCTATCCCCCCATTAATTGATAGGCACCCATTGAAAATAAATTATAAAAGAAAGAAGGAACATAATGTACAATATATTTTACCCTAAAATATTGGGATGTCTACATCTCATGACTGCCATACACCTACTCCTTAGTATATTAAAATTAAATAAAAAAATTAAATTTATTATGTCGATTAATGTCCAATATAATTAGTAGATTAAAAATTCACAGTTCGTTGGACAATGTTTTTTATGGAAGCTCTTATTCAATTTTTGTACAACGTTTCGTTTCTCTCGTGACTTTTTCAAGCACTGCAAATAAGGACAAAGATCTATTAGGTGAAAGTCTTACAATTATATAGGTTATTCAACCCAAAATGTATTACAAATTAACTAAATATATACAATCAAAAATACAAATATTACAAAAACAACATTATTATTACACAAGACACCTCAATTGGTTAGAGCAACATTGGTTGAGATAACAATAAAAATAATTGAGACATAGTATTTTTTCTTTTTAGATTGATAGAATGAAATAAGGGATGTATTTTTGATTGTATATATTTAGTTAATTTGTAATACATTTTGGGTTGTATAACCTATATAATTGTAAAATACTTTCACCTAATAGATCTTTGTCCTTATTTGCAGTGCTTGAAAAAGTCTCGAGAGAGACGAAACATTGAATAAGAGCTTCAATAAAAAACATTGTCCAATGAACTGTGAATTTTTAATCTATTAAATTTATTATTTACCCAATAGATTTAGTGCTATAATACATAGTAAGAGCCCGAATCGGATAAAGGGTTCAAATTTTTAATCTCATTTCAATTTAAATCTACTATAAAATTATTATTAAAAAAATAAAATTTCGTTTTGATTATTTATTTTTGAGCTAGAGCTCAAAATGTGTTAACTAACCCACATATTACCATATGGTACATCATACACAAACCCACGACAAAATAATTAATATCTCTTAAAATATAAATTTTTAGATCTTCAGATATAAGTTTTTATTGTAGACTGAAATGCTGTGAATTCGCTTAATTTTTTTATCAAAATAGTTTTATCAGTTTTTGAGATATTTCAAAAATACGAAGTATTTCATCCACCATTACACGACACTGCATACCCCGCATGGTAAAGTAAAAACAAATACTGATTAAAAGTATAGTAATAACTTATAGAAAAGCCTAAAATACTAGAATATATTTATTAAAATTTAATTTCTATTTTTTGAGTCTAAACCAGTTTTAGGACTGTGTACTCAATGATGATGAGTCTAAACTGAAAAATGCAAAGAATTATTCTTATACCTATATAGTAGATAATATTTTAATAAAATTGAATTTTTTCTTTTAAAAAAAGACATTCGATGATGAGACTGCAGGCCCCGAGGTCGAAGCATTTGAAATTATTAAAAAAAATTTCAATTTATTAATGATTAATAAAGTTATTTTTTAATTAAAAAAATAAAATAATGAAATTAATATCTACTTTAAATAATAATCCTTCCCACAAAGGATAAGGCTTGCTTTTTGTTTGTGTTTGTATCCTAACTAGTAACAATCTTCTTCACTCTAACATAATAATTGCTTTTCAAGTACAATGAACTCCTTCCGTTTCTGACATGTCTCTTGATAAAAGAACTTAGAGGGTATACGAAATTGATCTCAATTCCAGAAAGGCCCTGCAATCGTTTAATTAAGTTCAATGCCACCCCAGAGAATTCTTCCTAATAAATAATTGGTTCTTTTATTTGTAACTCTGGCTTTTTGGAGTTTGTCACGCTTTGAAACGTCTCCCGGAAGGAATATTTAATTTATTCTTCATTTCCTTAACAAAAATACTCCTTTTTAGTTACTGTCTTGAGAGTAAGAGATTTTTAATGACATTACACCACCAATCATTTAAAATGATTGAAAAATAGAAAATTTTCGCTTATTTTGATTTCTTCTTAAAATCAAGAAGAAAAAATTATTTCAGCGTGGATGGCTATGAAATATAAAGTCCTTCTGATTCTGGCCCTTAGTTTTAAATTAACAAATTAAATACTTGTTTATTATTTTTTACTATCAGCCCTTTCCACAAAACCAAGATTTATTTTAATTCTAATTATTCTAAAGTTAAAACTGTATAGTCAAATATAAATAGCTCAGAAAGTTAGTAAATATTCTGTTTTTATAGATAATTCTTTTTTTTGTTTTAATTTGTATATGAGATTAATTAATGAGATATTCACTTTTACAGGATTTTAGAAAGATAAACTAAATTAGGACAACTATATATACAAATCTACAAAAATAAAAATAATCAGCGTTCATTCACTATTTCGGCCCACCTAGCTGGCAAGCAATGGCTCAATGGCTGCGTGCTCAGCATACTCACTTTAGGCCAGGTAACAATAATTTTTTTAAGCGGACCCCAATGATTTTTGAAAAAAAATATTAGATAGTTATCACCAGAAAATAAAGTAAACAGTATTATAAATAATAATTTTCGTGGATTTGCTTTTACATTTATGATTTCGTGTAGTGTTATGAGCTCATCTAGGTGCATACCTGATACAAAAATATATAGGTATATATATAAAATATTTAATAAAATCTATAATACTAAAAAATGTGAGTTCAGATATCAAGCACGTAATGTAACCTCAACCTGGGCTCGTGAGAATTTTATATATATGAAGAAAGTATACACTTACTGTGTGCCTTCTGGCTGCACGGGCAACTCACATATTTTTCAATTTGTATTCCGTGGGGGGAAAAACGTCCGCTCCCAGAGAAAGATTTCCGTTGAACTAAAACAGAGTTAGATAAAGTGGTAGGCCACATTATCACTTTGACATTCGGAGGATCCAAACAAATTAATATTTATTGAAGGAAAGTAAAAATAGAAATTTATGGGAAATATACTAAACAGAGACTATTCAGAAACTATCAGGCTCTTAGGTTTGTTTAGAAATTCCTCAAATTTTATTTCAGGAAAATACTAATATTTATTGTTTTTAAGAGTATATGCCAGGCAGCACAATGTT